>PVJC01013784.1:0-37456 GCA_004026665.1 Murina feae
TGAAGATCAACGGTGGGCCCAAATGGTATCATTTTCACCCTGCTCTGGAAATTAAGCAGCTCTGAGCAGATAAAGCCCATAATTTAACATGTAGGGCAAATTGTTCAAGCACTTAACCAGTGAGGTACTAATCTGCCTTTCCTATGTGAACTGGAACTGCCTCCTGACAGCAAAATCAATTGAGGAGATTTACCCTTAGGGATAGCTTCTAAAAAGCGGTGTAATCAGGAGATAAGGGAATTGATGGGGAGTGCATTATCACAGCCTTCCTCCAACATGTCACCAGCTGCCAAAGGCTTCCCACAGCCGTGAGCCTAGAGTTGCATTCCTCTCAAGCAAATCTCATTAAACTCAAGGTATTTGGAGGTCAAGAAACCTTTCCCCATATTGATTTAATCTTGTTACCTGAAACACTTGAGGTCGAGCAGATTTTCTGCATTGGTTCCAGAGGCAGCTATAGAATTATGTTTAGAGGAAGAAAGAAAAAAAAAAAAAAAAAAAACCTCTGCTTTTTTATGGTTTACAGAATGCTTTGGGCTACCTGCCTGATGTATTTCATGGCTAACAAATTTGAATGTGCTTTACGGATTCTTAAAATGAACTGTCTGCTTTGAACTCAAGAAAGTTCCAGAAATCCAATATTTTAATCTTGTAAATTTTCCATTTAAAACAACCATTTGTTGCTTAAAGTGATATAAAGATAATTATGTCATTGCTCCATTGTTATATACTATGTCTTGAGACAGCCACCTTCATCTCTATAATAGAAAATGCAGTGTGGTGTGTTAGAAAAGGCAAACATAAGTCCGTGTGAATCACCACTATACAGAGCTGACTAGCTTTGTGTAGTGGGGCAAGTGTCTTAACTCCCTGAACTGTTTCATTACCTGCATCCTTCACCACCTGCCTCCAAGGGTTGTTCTGAGAATTGAATGAGATAACAACATAAAGTACCTAGGACAGGCCATGATACAAAGAAGTATAAACATTATTTTTCTTTATTCTTTTCTTAGTCTAATGTTTGGTCTGAGTGTTAAATAAATTTAAGTTTCCTGTCTAACGGAGCACACTTGGAGGAATACCAGGAACAAACACCTATCCCAGAGCTAAAATTGCCATTATTCTCTCCGCACATTCTTTAAACAACTTATCCATTCTACAAACTCCTCCCGCTCTTAGTCTCTAACTTTGCCTCCTTATATGTCAGTTCATCTCTACTTGTGTGCCACCATTACCTAAAACCCTCTCACAAGTCAAATAGGTTTTTAAATAAATTCACTTGTGAGAGAAGGACTTTGATGTGGGCATTATGATGTCTAAAGTTAAATTATGGCTATTCTGTAAACTTAATAGTGTATAAAGACTATGAGTTTTCATAAAAAGTTCTATATTTGGTCAAATGTAATAACCTAGGAGAGGAATAACTAGAAAATTCATTGAGTCTTATTGAGGGTCTATCACCAAACTAATGCCAATAAAATGTCAAAGAGCTTCTCCATTAGACCAGAACTAAAAATTATAAAATAATAGGTGATCTGGATACCTGCATCATACAAAGAGCTTGAGTTTAAAAGAGGAAAGAGTTTTCCAGGAAGGCAAAATTATACTCGGAAGCCACTTAAGTGTGAATCAGGCAGAAAGTTAAGGAGACAGCAAGATTGCTATTAAATTGTACCATCCCTCTAGGGTTAAGAGATCATTATCTTGGATGGGATTACCAGGAAAGTAGCCTCTTTGAAGTCAAGTAAACTGAAAACAACTTCATAGAATGCTAAAAATTCAAGCATAAAAAAAAACTAATCATCCAAAGTTTGGATGCCTGGTATAATATCCCAAGAAAATGATGCTTTCAGGCTGGAACGTTTCCAATGACTTAAAAGTGGATCCCACATATTCCACTTAAATGGCTCTGACCATTAGAAAAGTTTTGTCTTGAGCCAAAACTGTCTCCCTGGAAGTTCTATTATTGATTAAAATGCTAACTCAAGTCTTCACAGAAAGTCTAATTATACGTTCACATGGCAACCCTTCAGAAGATGGCTATTCAGAAATATCAGAAGATGGCTATCACATCACCCAAGTTTTCTCTTTTACAGAATATTAGTTCTCATTTCTTTCAACAGATTGTTTACATGACATGCTTAACCACAACAGTTACTCTCTTTTATATCTCTTGACTGCTAATCTGTCTAAATAAACTTAAAATGACCCACTGGGGCAGAGAGGGAAGAGGTTATAACTACTCTCTTTCTAGATACCCATGTGTATTCCTACAACCTCAAATCACATTCCCTTTTCTTTTAAAGCCTCATCTTACTGCCAACTGAAATCCTGCCTTTTAGAATATTTAGAAACTAATAAAGGACCATTTATTCAAACCATTAAATTTTAGCATTTTTTGTTCAATCTATGCTCCAAATAATAAAGATTTCCTTTCTTATAGATTCCATTGGTGAATAGATGAATAGACCTTCTACATCTTTTTCACATTCCTTGGTAAAAAATATGAAATATTGACAAAGAACAGAAAATTTTCTCCAGTTGAAGAGAAATCCATGACTTCAATTAAATATTGGAATTTGATCTGTATGTGTCCATCTTGTCTACAAATTAGGGGACTTTGAAAAGTTTCTTGATAAAGTGCAGATATATAGTATCATTTTGGCTGCATTGCCTTAACAAGTACAGAAATCTCATTAAAGAAAGAAATAAAACCAGGCTAGTGTAACCTATGTCCCAATGATCATTTTCAACTTCCAGTAGATCACAAATCTTTGTTTAAAAAAACCACCATTGCTGGTATTGTAGTTATGCATAAAAATAACATTTTTTCTTTTTCTAAATAAATACTGATATATCTTATCTAATAAAAGCGTAATATTGAAATTGACCATTTCTTGGGGATGCATAAGCCATGCCCACCAGCCAATCAGAGCGGCTATATGCTAATTAACCCAGCCAAGATGGAGGCCAGCACTCACGGAGCTGAGTAACAGGCAGCTTCTGTTGCAGCCGGAGTAAAACTGTTTGCTGGCCATTAGGTTTCTCCCGGCTCCAGGCAACAACATATTTGCAACATTGTCTCAATTATAGAAGCCTCAGAGTTGAAGCAAACAGCAGTCCTGCCAGCGAATACTAAAGCAACGTTGTCTCAATTATAGAAGCCAAGCAGACAGGAGGCTTCGTTACCTTTGTTACCTGCATAGGCCTTAGATTAAAGGAACAGTGTATCAATTATAGAAGACAAACAAACCCCAGAAACCTGATTCCAGCCAGCCTTGCTGGGACATTGGGTCAAAGGGAGCTGTGGGCAGCCTGAAAGCCTGAAAACGCCCCTCAGCCCATCACTCAGGCTGGCCACACCCCAATGGGGTGAGGGACCCCACTGAGGGGCTTGGCCAGCCTGCAGACAACCATCAGCCCCTCACGCAGGCTGGCCATGTACCCTAGTAGAGACCCAAAACCTGAAGGGACTGTGGGCAATGTGAAAGTCTGAAAACGGCCCTCAGGCCCACACCCAGGCTGGCCACACCCCAGTGGGGTGGGGGACCCCACTGGGGGGCTTGGCCAGCCTGCAAACAGCCATCAGCCCCTCACCCAGGCTGGCCAGGTACCCCAGTAGGGGCCCAAATCCAGAAGGGACTGTGGGCAGCCTGAAAACGCCCCTCAGCTCCACACCCAGGCTGGCCAGGTACCCCAGTAAGGACCCAAACCTGAAGGGACTGTGGGCAGCCTGAAAGCCTGCAAACGGCCCTCAGCCCCTGACCTAGGCTGGCCACACCCCCATGGGGTCAGGGTCCCAACTGGGGGTTTGGCCAGCCTGCAAACAGCCATCAGCCCCTCACCCAGGCTGGCCAGGCACACCAACAGGTGGATCCCCCGAGGGGTCCCAGACTATGAGAGGGCACAGGCCGGGCTGAGGGACCTCCCAAGTGCACAAATTTTTGTGTACCGGGCCCCTAGTTTCAACGTAAAAGTACATGATATCTGAGATTGTGTTAAATTATCAGCCAAATATGGCGAAGGGTTACAATAAATTAATAATAAATATAGCTAAATATTAACATAAATGTGTATTGTGTTTACAGAGATCAATTTTCATTGTAAAATTTGTTAGAATAATTGCCTGACACTGCCTTCCACATCTTGTCTAATTTCCAAATTTCTCTGCAATAACAAAAAGGAATTCAGTTAATCTGTTTGAATTTACTAAGTACCCCAAGGTGTCATTCATTTGCTTCATAAGATTTGAATTCATTTGAATGCTCTCTCATGTCCTTATTTGTACTGAGTTTGCATTTCCCATTCAAATGTTTGCCCCATGGTGGAATAATACTATTTGTTTCTTTTTGTGACTGGTTTATTTCACTTAACATAGTGTTGTCAGAACTCACCCATGTTGCAGTATGTCAGAATTTTCTTCCTTATAGGGGCTGAGTAATGTTCCATTGTGAGCATGTACCATATTTTGCTTATCCATTTGTCCATCTATGGACTCTTGGGTTATTTCCTTGTTTTGGCTTTTGTGAAGGATGCTGCTATGAATAGGAATATACAGATATATCTTTGAGACCCTGATTTCAATTTTCTGAATGTGTATTTTGGGGAGTTGCTGTGTGATAGTTCTATTTTTTATTTTTTGAGCAGCTGCTATGCTGTTTTCCATAGCGTCTGTACTATTTATAGCCATTTTAGATCCCCATCAACATTATACAGGGTTCCATTTTCTGCACCTCCTCACCAACACTTGATTTTTTTTTTTGTTTTGCATGTGTGTGTGTGTGTGTTTTTAAATAGTAGCCATCCTAATGGAGATATATCTCATTATAATTTTGATTTGCATTTCCCTAATGATTAATTATGTTGAACATCTTTTCATGTATGTGCTTATTGACCATTTGTACATCTTCTATGGAGAAATGTCTATGCAAGTCCTTTGCCCATTTCTGAATCAGCTTTTTAAAAATTATTGTTTGTTGAGTTTTAGAAATTCTTTGTATATTATAGCTATTAATCCCTTATCAGATATATTATTTGCAAATGTTTTCTCTGATTCTGTGAGTTGCCTTTTTACTCTGTTGATGTTGTCTTTTGATGCATAAAACTTTAAATTTAAAAAAGTCCAATTTGTCTATTTTTTTCTTTTGTTGCCTGTGCCTTTGGTGCCATATCCAAGAAATGATAAAGCAAGGGTTTTTTCTTTTTATAAAGATATTATCCCAAGGTCATCTCTTAACTGGTGACCTTGATGATAAAAAATATAGTTTTGCTTTTCAAATTCAAGAAACACTTTATTTTATCAGATGTAAAATATGACTTTGATTTTTTTTATGAGAACTTTAAAAATATCTTTTAATACAACCTTTCCTGAGGAGACATTACACTATGTCTGGATTTCTTTGAGAAATCTTACATGATCAGAAAGTATGTTACTCTAATTCCAAATTTGGGGTAACATTATCATGCAATATCACTTTAAATTATTTGTAGTAGCTTGGGTAAAGTTTCCCCTTACATAAGCAAATAACTCAAATATTTAATAGTAGTGATATTTAACATGTGTTGAGTATTAGCTTTTATTTCTTTTTCATGTTTTTCACCTTTCAACAAATAGTCTAAAAATGATATTATTTTGACAATTTTAAAACCAAAAGGGAAATAAGAAGTAAAAGCCCAAACAGAGACTTTATATAATTTCATATGTGATTTTGTAATGTGGAGGGCTTCCAAAATTAGGTAGGTCTGAAGAGCCAGGTCCTAAACTGGCTAGTCCCTAAATGAGAGGGATCTGTCATATCTCATAGATCTTGTACAAAGGCCAACTTCATGAGGTGGGCAGAGGTACAAATGGCCTATCTTACAGGAGATTGTTATTGACTTAGAAGACCTCATGTGCTTGCATGCACTCAGCTTCTTAGCAGGTTGAAAATCCTAGCAGATTTTTAAACAACTGAAATCCCTCAATCATAACTGTGTCTTGACACAAGGCCATCTTTTGAATCTCTATCAAAAGCATAATATCTCTTTCTTCTATCTGGGTAGGAAGCTTGAAGAACACTTCTCCAACAATATAATTTCTGATTCCCTTTTTAATTTTCCTCAGCAATAGTCTACCCCATCATGGGTTTCTACACTGGTCAGTGTATCCTTGATATATAATACTTCTTTAAACTTTCATCACAAAATGTTTCTTTTAAAAGGATACTATCATTGTCCAGCTGGCATGGCTCAGTTGAGTGTTGACCTATGAATCAGAAGGTCATGGCTCCATTCCAGGTCAGGGCACATGCCCAGGTTGTGGACTCAATCCCCAGTGGTGGGGGGGAGGGGGTAGCCAATCAATGATTTTCTCTCATTATTGATGTTTTTATCTCTCTCTCCCTCTTCTTTCTTCTCTGAAATCAGTAAAAATATATTTTAAAATATATACAAATTTTTAAAAAATAAGAGATAATATCACCATCCTTCCATTTTGAAGTACATCTCAATGAATCTCAATGATAATTATGAAATTATTTAAACATCTTGCTATGTATTAAAATATCACTGTCTTTTTCATTTCTCATGGTCTGCAGAGTTATATAAGTGTTGGAGTCCATAATTTTGGCTTTTATTACCATTTTCTATGCAAATCACTAAGCATCTCCTACATACCTTGTTACTTCCTTCATTTCAAAAATCATAATATACATTAGTGCATTTGATTATTTGTCTTATTTTCCTTCATATTTAGATCAAGTCTCAACCAAGTAATTTTGAGAGCCATCTTCACCCTCGCCAAAAACTCACCATTATGCAGTCTTAGTTATGGCTGAAAAAAAAATCTAAATTCTATTTCAGCAACACTTCTACATAGCCATCCATTCAACGTGAACATTTTCCTCTTTCATGCATTTGTTCAACAGAGAAAATACTCTGTAGGACATGCTATGGTAATAACTGGAGCTACAATAGTGGACAGATAGACAATGTCCCCATCCTCTAATGAGTGTGTTAAAATAAGTAAACCAGTAATTTTAATACTTGTCTATAGTTTTATCCCCAAACAAGAAGTAATAAGGATACCTTCTGTGTTTCCAAGGTCTTCCAATTCTTATAAAACTTCTACAACATTATTACATACTAGAAACCTGGTGCACAGATTCATGCACCAGTGGGGTCCCTAGGCCTGGCCTATGCCTTCTTGCAATCCAGGACCCCTCAGGGGATGCCAGATCTCCAATTTCAGCCTGATCCCCACAGGCCTGATTCAGACAGGAGGGAGCCCAGTCCCCTCAGGCCTGATCCAGAGAGAAGGGAGCCCAATCCTGTGCATTGAGCATCTGTCCCCTGGTGTCAGTGCACGTCATAGTGACTGGTCAACTGGTCATTCAGTCACTTAGGCTTTTATATGTATAGATAAGTTTTCTCTGATAGGCACACTCAACCTCATGTGAGTCAACAGAATAAGATCATTATTGGTGGGATTTAATATATTAGTGAGAACTCTGTGTCACATTTAATCTACCTGTTCCATGAAAGCAGAGCACTGTCCAATTTCTCTTGTTGGGTTTATATGCAATTACCTTCATAGAACTGATAGTATGGCCTGAATGAGAAAACACCAACCACCATTAAGCATCTCTCCTTCACTGACCTTGTAACAAGCTTACCTGCATAGGCTAGAACCTAGTAATTTTACTGATTTTTCTGTGGAGCATGGCATTCTACCATTTCTTCATAAGATCCAAATTTCCCTTTTCTGGAAAAGTCCCATACACATAGTATCACTCAAGCCAAAGCATATGTTCCTAACTTTCTCCTGTGTCAGAATCTGCCACTGGTCAGTTTTTTGTTTGTTTGTTTGTTTGTTTTTACTGCGTAAAGTATTACAAAGATTAATACATATATCTCTCTGTTTTTCCCTGCCCTTCCCCTGGCCTCCCTTACCCCTCAACCCCCGTTTTTTCTGTCCATTGGTTATGAGTATATATATGCATACAAGTCCTTTGGTTGATCTCTTACCCACCCCTCAACCCTCCCTGTCCTTGTTGCTGTAATTTGACAGTCTGTTTGATGCTGCTCTGCCTCTGTATCTATTTTTGTTCATCAGTTTATAATGTTCTTTATTATCCATAAATGAATGAGGACATGTGGTATTTTTCTTTCATTGACTGGCTTATTTCACTTAGCATTATGCTTTCCAGTTCCATCCATGCTGTTGCAAATGGTCACAATTCCTTCCTTTTTATAGCAGCATAGTATTCCACTGTGTAGATGTACCACGGTTTTCTAATCCATTCATCTGCTGATGGGCACTTAGGCTATTTTCAAATCTTAGCTATGGTAAATTGTACTGCTATGAACATAGGGGTGCATATATCCTTTCTGATTCGTGTTTCTGGTTTCTTGGGATATATTCCCAGAAGTTGGATCACTGGGGCAAAAGGGAGTTCCATTTTTAATTTTTTAAGGAAACTCCATATGGTTTTCCACAATAGCTGCACCAGTCTGCATTCTCACCAGCAGTGCATGCGACAGTCTCTTCAATAAATGGTGTTGGAAAAATTGGACAGATACATGCAAAAAAATGAAACTAGACCACCAATTTATACCATACACAAAAATAAATTCAAGTGGATAAAAGACTTAAATGTAAGACGGGAAACCATAAAAATACTAGAGGAATACAAAGGCAACAAAATCTCAGACATATGCCAAAGCAATTTCTTCACCGATACAGCCCCTAGGGCATTGGAAACTAAAGAGAAAATAAACAAATGGGACTTTATCAAAATAAAAAGCTTCTGCCCAGCAAAAGAAACCATCAACAAAACAACAAGAAAGCCCACTGCATGGGAGAACATATTTGCCAATGTTATCACTGATAAGGGTTTAATCTCCAACATTTATAGGGAACTCATACAACTTAACAAAAAGAAGATAAACAATCCAATCAAAAAATGGGCAAAGGACTTAAATAGACACTTTTCAAAAGAGGACATTCAGAAAGCCAAGAGACATATGAAAACATGCTCAAAGTCACTAATCATCGGAGAGATGCAAATCAAAATGACAATGAGGTACCATTTCACACCTGTCAGAATGGCTGTCATCAACAAATCAACAAATGACAAGTGCTGGAGAGGATGTGGAGAAAAAGGAACACTAGTGGTCAGTAGTTTTTACCTCTCACTTCTTCGTTAAAACTTTCTTTCCTTCTCCCTTTTTTCTTTGATTATTTCTCCAAATTGACAATGACTTACTACCTCTAACCAGATCGAGTTTAGAGAGCCTTGTACCTCTATGCTTTCTCCTTTAAAAAAGTGTAAACTCTTCAAAGGGAGGGGAAAAAATCCTTACTCATCTTGATGCAGTCCCTTTTCCAGACTCCCTTAACACTGGCACAGGGCCTGGAGGTTTGCAGGCAACCAGTAAACACCTACTGAGGTCACCTGAAGTGAGAAGAACAGAGAGAACTGATAGCTCACATAATTGGCAGGGCCTCAGGCAGGAAAACAAATGTCTTGCAGGCTTAAACACACACTTCTGCCCTAATGCACACCTCGTAGATTGTCACAGGGAATAAAGGCCTTTAGAGTTTCCCTTAGGAAATATCCCTTAAATTCTGATAACTCATACTGCCTTCAAGGAAGCCAATTACATGGCCCCTTTCCTCTCACCGTCTGCCCTCTTCTGTTCAAATGTTGGTACCAAACTAATTCTCATTAGTTCAAAGATCACTTTAACTCACTTTAGCACAGTAATTACAAAAAGGTAAACCTACCAACCACTTCTCAATGACTATTCTGCTTCTTTTCTATCTGTTTTCACTAGACTTCTCAGTCAATATGGAAGAATAGCTTCTCACAGCTTTAAAAAAATTTAACCGTAATCTACTGCATATTATTCCTTAAGAATATAAGCAGGAGATAGCAAGGAGGTAGATAGCAAACTGTTTAACTTCATTTTGGATCTCTGTGGCCTCAGCCAGGCACTGGAAGATCCACCTAGCCCCAGCTTATTCTGTCTGTCTTTTCTTCTTCCCTCGCCACCCTCCCTCAGGCTTGCGAACTCTTGGCTGAGCTGGCTCAGCACAGTTTCTCAATAAACTTTGTTTTAATGCATCTCAAAATTCTGTGATATATTTTTGGCAACACTAACTAGGTTATGTTGGGTAAGCAAAGACTAACTTAGTTCATGTGTAAGCTAGTTTATAAAGGCCAAATTCTGTTATATTAAAGTCCATGTGTTGCATATTAAAAAAAAAAAAAAAGAAAGAAGATGAATAAAACCAGTTCTGTAGCAACAGAGAATAAATAACCAAAGGCACCAGGAGGGTCACAGGTAAGAAACACAAAGCCCATGTCAATCTCTACTTCTCGGCCTTCCTGGGTGTCCACCCTTGGGTTTTGTGTGACGACTGTGCCTGTGCCCTAAAAATAAGTTTCTTATCTTAAAAACTTTTTTTTTCTATCGCGTTCAATCACAAAATCCTAACTATAGATCTATGTTCAAATTCTGGCACTGCCACTTAATGAATAGTTGACATCAAATTATTTAGCCTCTCCAAGTTGAAGTCTCTTTATTCAAAAAATGAGGAAGATACCATTTACCGTATAAGTTTGTTTTATAGATTAAATATTAAAATTTTATGGGCCATAGTATGCACTCTGTAAATGGTAGGTGTTAATGGAGACTGAAGCCTCCAGCTGCCACCCTTTGGACTCACCACAGTGTTCATGCTGAGGCCACTCTTCTTCCTGTTGTTCCCAGCCAACAACTGATCTTGACAGGGCTACTACAGCTGGCCCATTACCATCTAAAGCAGGACTCTCCCAACGGGCAGTCTTTGCTCGAGGATGTTCCATCAGCCTGGTCAAAACATTATCATAAATACACAGTAGTCAGAGACTCCTTTTACCAAATCGTTCCTTTCCCTTCTCCTTTCAAAAGTCCCAAACTAGCATCATCACCTAAAGCAGGGGTCCTCAAACTTTTTAAACAGGAAGATCCTGTCCCTCAGACCATTGGAGGGCCAGACTATAGTTTAAAAAAAAAAAAAAAAAACTATGAACAAATTCCTATGCACACTGCACATATCTTAGTTTGAAGTAAAAAAACAAGGCAGCAAAAACACCGGCAGGCTGAATAAATACCCTCAGTGGGCCGCATGTGGCCCGCAGGCGTGGTTTGAGGATGCCTGACCTAAAGACTCTACCTACTACTTCCTCCTCTCCCCCCCCTCCCTCCCCAGTATTAAAAAAAGAAAACCTCAATACTACATAATTCCTTGTTGATATATGCTTCTCAAATGACCTGAACTGACACAATGACAATATACTGTAGTGCTTAATCTAGAGATAAATTATTACTACTATTGTAAATGCACAGACACCCTACACTACAGCAACCATTCCTAACTGTTCTTGGCTCTCAATCTCTGGCTGAGCCCAGACATGATCTCACACTTCTCTTTAAGATACACATTAACCGTCAATTGACTTGAGTTGGTATATTTATAGAACAGATATTATATTAACTTCCAGTTTCTACTAAGAAACTGATAAAACACTTGGCCAGGAATGACTAAGGAAAACATCTCTCTGTCTTGTTTCTTTCCAGATCCCTTCTTACATGGTTTCCTTATTACATGGTTGTGTCCTTCACTAAACCCCTTCTTTGTCCCAGGCTGTTATTAACAGAACACCTGTTCTAAATCAGGATCATATACTCATTAAAGCTTATGGGTTTGTGTACTTTAGTTTTTATGTGGCATCTGAAATGTAAACCTCAGTGCACTTTTTTTTTTTTAAATAAAGTTGTCACCACTTTATTTTTTATTTTTTAAAATATATTTTATTGATTTTTTACAGAGAGGAAGAGAGAGGGATAGAGAGTCAGAAACATCGATGAGAGAGAAACATCGATCAGCTGCCTCCTGCACACTCCCCACCGGGGATGTGCCCGCAACCAAGGTACATGCCCTTGACTGGAATTGAACCTGGGACCCTTGAGTCCACAGGCCGACGCTCTATCCACTGAGCCAAACCGGTCAGGGCTCAGTGCACTTTTTAACATCCCACTGAAAAACATGTGAAATTAAAAAGATAAAAATACCTAACGGAATGTCTAAGAACGCCAGTCAATTGTTTGCTAATCTGAAAAGAACTCACACAAACTATAAAACTCTTAGAAAAAAATTCAAAATCAAAACTAAAGAGAAAATGCACAATTTGATACTGACCCAGAGCATATTACTCTTGACAAACAGAGGGAGATGCTTTTTCCCTCCAACACCCTCTACCTGCCCCCAGGACTCAAGGTCCTATTGTCCAAATCAACTGGGGTCAATGCCATGGGTACTGTTTTTGAGGAAGTCACTATACTGGTTTCTCCCTTAGTTAATATCTCCTTTCCTACATCCAAGTAGAGATCTTGGTTCAGAAATCAACATGTGTTATCATTTAGATAAATGACATCCTAGAAAGGAAAACCCCAATGCAGAAACAGGACCTGCGTTAGGAAGTGTTAGTGGTGTCCTACCTGCTTCTGATTGTCAGAAGTCAGGTATTGAGGGCAGGAGACCCTACTTCAACCAGAATAACTGCCTAAGTTAACTGTCTACTGAACAATAGACATATGATTGAGAGTGAACACAGTAATCATTTAAAAGATAGGCGTACAAAATCAATTGTCTTTCATTATGCCAGTGGGACTCCTTGTCTCCATGCCATTTGGTGGTGCCTGCCTACATTGACTCTGGTTTTGGCTATGACTTTCTTTGGCCAACGTGTCACTAACAAACTTCGCACAGTCAGAATCTTGAAAAAAATGCTTGCAAGTTCCTACTTCTCATGCCCCCTCCTCTTTGTGAGTTGTCACGTCTCTCTCTGCCTTTGCCATAAAGTACATGCCCAGGCTATGCTGATAAAAGATGAAATTAATGTAGCTGAGTCCAGTCAGCCTCCTCATACCAGCAGAGGCCTTTTCAAATCAGCTGTCACCATCTGACCCCTGCACAAATGAGAGCTACCTGTCCTGGCCACCTCACCGACCCACAGCTGACCACAGAAACATAGTAAATTCAGACAAATGCTCCAGCTGGCTCACTACATTTCAAACAAAACAAGTGCTTATTATTTTAACCACTACATTTTGTGGTTGTCTGTTAACCAGAATTATCACAATAGATAACTAATACATGAAAAGTAATATTTAACTTTTTTTAAAAAATCTGTTTGTAGCAACTATAAAAATCTGTTTAAAAGCTACTGTGCATAACTCTAACATGACATATGCCAATCTAACATGTAGACACCTGGAAAGCCTTATTGAGACATGCAAAAGCAGACTGGAATAAGTAAAGAGACAGTCTGATGATCCTGAATGGGAAGATTAGATTACGATGGCATTTGGAAGATCTGGAACACACCACTCCACATTAGCAATAAGATATTATTAGTAGCATTATTCATATTTTAAATTTTTAAAATAATTTTATCATTTCTCTATAATTATCTGATTTTTTTTCAAATCTTCCATAATTAGCATGAATCACTTCTATAATCAAGGTGAATTCATAAAAATAATTATTTTCTTTAAAAAATGGATTCTTCATCAATTACATTTTATCCCTCTGGATGACAGATATGTATGAACCTGGAATTTAATTTGATTTTCTCTTTGTAAACTTCCTATAACTGCTTTCACTTACCCAGGAATGGTTTTCACCTCCTGAGTCTGTAGTGAAGCCATGGACAGAGGTTGAGGGATGGAACAGATTTTACAGATTCTCTAGTTTGAATAAGGAGAATTTACCATGTTGAGAAAATCCTAAAAAATCCTCCTGTATCAATATTACTGCACAACAAATCATCTCCAACATGTAATGGCTTAAAATGACTACTTATTTGCTCTCATTCTTTGGGTCAACAATTTGGGCAGATCTCAGTTGGGATGGCTCCCCTATGCTCCACCTGGTGTTGGCTGAGCCCACTAACATGCTAGTGATCAGGTGGCTGAGGGGAAGGACTGGCTCTCACTGGAGGCCTCAATGTTGGTGCGGCTTTGGCTTGGTACTTCTAGTTCTCCACTGAACCAGCAGACTAACTGGGCCTCCTCAATGGAGGGTTGGTTCCAAGATGGTAACAACAGAAGCTGCAAGGCCACTTGAAGCCTAACCTCAGAAGTCATACAATGTCACTTATGCCATAGTCTTTAGGTCAAAGCAAGTTATAAGCCCAGCCTAGATTTAAGGGAGGAAGGAGTATACTCCAGTTCTTGATGCAAAGAGCAGCAAAGTCATGTTGCAAAAGGGTGTGAGGAAATGCTGCAGCCATCTTTGCAAAAAACTTACCACACCTCCCTTACTGTATCATAATTCATTCATCTTTTTGTTTTGTTTTTTTTAAAGAAAAAGTTTATGAATGCTTCCTGAGTGATAAATACTGTTCTAGCCACAGGAGAACAATAATTAGACAACTTAGAAATAATCCTTGCTTTTGTGGAGGTCACAGCTAGTACAAAAGATAAGCACTGAACAGTGATATGGGCTGTCAGTACTACAAAGTTTCCCATGGGAAACCAGTGTAGGCTGACCCAACCTAGAGGGGCACGAAGAGAAGTTAGGAAAGACTATCATTTCCTGGGTATAACCATCAGAGCTTTCCAGTTCCTGTGTCTATTTGGTTCCTGATATCTCATTTCACTGTCTGTGTGGCACATGCATTTCTTTCTCCCTTGCCAAATAATTGCATGGTTAAAACTTGGGGTAAATACTTCTTTAAAAAAGTCTAAAACTGGGTAAAAAAAAAAAAAGGAGAAATAACTTTTGTGAAACTATAATATTTTTTTATCATGTCAACTGTTCTCTTAATTTAAAGGATGTACTGTTAATTAAGAAAGCTGAGTTTTTCAAACGTATACTTCTCCTTTTGATCTACAGGCCTCCAGGCTGTAAGTTCCCAGATGCCTGAAGCTGGTTTTAATGGAAGTATTCCATAGCAAAGCATTTTCTGTGGCACAGAATGAAACCACTGATGTAGTGCATTTTGTCAGAAGATACAAATCAATAAGCTGAGATGCTAGCATTTGAAAACCTGGTGTGCTGAAGGTAGGTGACTTATTAATCTATATAGAGCACACTGAGAAGAAGACTTGGGGGTTTTGATGGCTGTTCAAAGAGTGTTTGTGATGAAGAATCCTATGGGAGAAGACATGAAACAGAAAAGCACATTGGAGATTTGTCATACAGCTGCGGAAAGCTTTCCACCAAAGCATTATTCTCTTCCCAGCAGGTTTGTTGGAAATGTGCTTCTTGCGTTGAATTCAAACTGTCCTGTGATAGGTCAGTGAGACTGACACTCCTGGGGGTGTGGTGACCATATGCTGTCAAAGAAACTAGCGAGTAGCAGCAGGCTCTCTCAACAAGAAGTATGGCCAGAGTTCAGTAAAGGGTCCTTTAACCAATGAGTCACCAGATATTTTGGAATCCCTATTATGTACCAGAGTCTATGTCAGGTTCTAGGGATATAAGGTTTCTTAACTGGACATTGTCCCTGCCCTTACAGACAGTAGAGTTTGTTGAGAAAGATGGATGGTGATCAAGGCAATTCCAATCTCTCTGTGATAGAGAAATACAAAAAATTGTCCAAACACAGTAACAGAGCACCTACTCAAACTTGAAGACTTCCTGAGAGGAGTGACATCTAAGTTGAGGACAGAGGATGTGCAGTGGTGAACTGCGGGAAGGAGAGGACTTCTGGTTAAAGATTGAAAAAAATCCCTAAAATATTTTTTAAAGAAGTCATGAACACATAATACTACAGGGGCAAAGAGAATGAGAAAGATAATACCAACAAGAAATTTCATAATTTGGAAAGCAGATTGGCAATGGAGAATAACATAGCTGAACAGAGAACACTGACTCTCAACCAGCAGAGGGGACTATCAGAAAGCAACATCACTTATGCTGCTGACCCCCACAAAGACTTTGAATGGGAAGCACTCTGTACCTGTGGAAGCAGGGGTAAAGATGGTGTTAAAATAAATGCACTGAGTATAACTCTGCTAAGAAGAACTTCAATCCCCTCATTCACTTTGCCCAGCCTGGCATCAGCCCATCACTTACCCTGGCAAGTCGCTAAAGATTTTTCCTTTGGAGAAAGTAAAATAAGTCTCTGGGCTAAAGACAGATGGCACAGCCTGAGACACCTTACCGAAAAAGGTCTCACACTGAATGTTGAGAGCCCCAGTTCTCTTGAACCACTTAGCATCCTTAAATAGACTTATACACTCTAGGACTGAAAGATTCTTTTCTAAGGAATCTCAACAATTGAAAAGGCAAGAGTAGTTTATCATTGGGGGTTCCCTAATCAAATAGCACAAGGTCACCTTGCAGTGAAGACCACAATCAACAAGCATCCCCCACATTCTCTATACATCTAGAACTTCCAAATAGGTTTTTATGCCCTGCTCTTCAATGCAAAGAGTCCAAGATGACTGGACATTGTAGAAAAGCATCTAAAATAAAAGGCAGATGCCCTAGCTGGTTTGGCTCAGTGGATTGAGTGTCAGCTTGTGGACTTAAGGGTCCTGGGTTCAATTCTGGATAAGGGCACATGCCTGTGTTGTAGGTTCAATCCCCAGTAGGAGGCGTGTAGGAGGCAGCTGATTGATGATTCTCTCTCATCACTGATGTATCTATCTCTCTCTCCCTCTCCTTTCCTCTCTGAAATCAATAAAAAATATATTTTTAAAAATAAATAAATAAAAGGCAGATTTCTATGCTAAAGAAAACAAATCCATCAAAAAAGCAGGAAAGGAATCAAGTTCACCAAGAAATTGATTAATATCCTCAATCAAAGAAGAGAGAATAAGGATTTGAAGAGACTATCATAGAAGAGAATGCCATCTTTCATTTGCTAAAGACAAAAACTTTGGCACCCTCCTTGACTCCTTCTTCTCCTTCTGACAAAGTTCCATATCCAATCTGTCAGCAAATCCTACAGCTCTGCCTTCAAAACCTATTCAGAATTAGACTACTTCTTATCTCACTCACTACCACTGCCCTGGTGAAGTGAGATCTATTTCCCAGCAGGATTACTGCAAGAGACTGGAAATGGTTCTCCTGCTTCTATCTGCCCTAATGCACAGCAGCCAGAGTGATCCCTTTACAGCATAAATTAGATCATATCGCTCCCCAGTCTGAAACCCACATCAGCTTCTGCTTTCTATCAGAGTAAAAGCCAGCGCTTTCAGGGGTTTAAGGAGCTCCCCTTAACTGGATTCACTCACACCATCCTTCCTCCAGCCCTAGGACTACTTGTTACGTTGCACTCCCCCGTGCTGACTTCCTTAGGTCCCCTCCAACACAGCAGGGATATAGTTTTAGCTCCTCTTCTTGCCCAGAACACTGCCCTCCCGCCACCCCCCTCCCCAAAGATCCTTGGATAACTCTTTTATCATCTTTAAGTCTTTGCTCAAATGTCACTTTCTCTATAAGGACTACACTGCCCCTCTCCTCCACTTCTAATCCACTGTACTGTTCTGTACTTTTTTCTTTTTTCCATAGTATACACTACATTGTAATATGCATCTATGGTTCATGATCCATCACTCTCCACTAGAACGTAAGTTCTTCAAGAGTAGTGCTCTTTGTTTTCCTAAATGATATAGGCTGAGCATCTGAACATTACATGGCAAATAGTAGGCTGCCATAACAAAGTACCACAAACTGGTGTCTTAGAAAGCAGGACTAGTTAGCGAGGCACATCCAAGAACATAAAATGAGTTCCATCTAACAAAGCATGAAGTACAGTGCTGGCACTGTTGATGGTGAGGGTGAGATGATGAAGTTAGGAAGACAATAAAACATCCCCAGCTTTGTGAGACATGAACAGAGAGCCTGACTGTATCTTAGAGCAATGGGGAAGCTTAAAGGTGGTTAGAAATGGGATCAGATTTGCCTCTTTAACAACTGTGGAAACTGTGAGCAAAAGAGTACATTCTGGGTATAAATTGGTTTCAGCAAACACAAGAACAGTTCTCCTTTAAGTCCCGTGACTGTAAGCCATGTAGGGGGTGGGGGAGGTGTCTTTCACTGGGTTTTAACCTCTTCACATGAAAAACATGAGGAGCAGAAAATCAAATCACTCACAAGATGATGTCCGTCATATGCCTACCTTAAGAGAAATAAACATTTAGTGAAGTCAATTTGTTTACATCTTTACATCAAACTAGTTTTCTGAAAATTCAGTATTGGTAAGTACAAGTTAAGAAGTTTTGTTTTCCTGACCCATTATTTTCAGATCAGTTCAACAAATGTATATGGAGCATTTGCTGAATGCAGGAAATGGGTTAAGGAAGATAAACACACCCCCATCTTAAGAAACTTACCGTTTGCAACAGCATGGATGGAACTGGAGAGCATTATGCTAAGTGAAATAAGCCAGTCAATGAAAGAAAAATATCACATGATTTCTCTCATTTATGGATAATAAAGAATATTATAAACTGAAGAACAAAAATAGATACAGAGGCAGAGCTGCATCAAACAGACTGTCAAACTACAGTGGGAAGAGCTGGGGAGGACTGAGGGGGAGGGGTTAAGAGATCAACTGAAGGACTTGTATGCATGCATATAAGCATAATCAATGGACACAAGACACTGCAGGGGGAGGAAGGGGGAAGGTCAAAGGAAAAAAATGGAGACTTTTCTAACACTCTTTGTAATACTTTAAGCAAAAAAACAAAAATTTTTAAAAAAGCTTTCACTCTAGTAGGAACATGGACTGTGCCCCATTTTCATTAGTGTCCAAATCAATGAACCAATACTCAGACACTTTTCCCTCAAGAAGGCTATATGATCTGAGTGAAGACAATAAGAGAATCATTTCATAAAATTAAGGAAAGGAAAGCAAGATGAAATATCATCTAGTATAGAAATGTTATGGGAACAAGACAAATCCAATACATACAATTTTAATGGCAAAAAAAATGCGCATACTTGGAAAATAATGAACTTTGGGAAATATTATTTTGAAATAAGCCCTTGTAATGTTTAAGCTAAAATAAATAAGACGCTCTGAGTTAAATATGTCCCCTACCTTTCGTGAGTTATTTACAATTTTCTTAAAATACTGGAAAGAGACCACCAAAGTCTATGGGAAAATGCCAAGACATTTTCAGAAGCCACAAAACCTTCTTATGTACCCAGCTTTGTTTTCTCACTAAGAAGTACCAGGCAGAGGATGAGAAGAATTATAAAAATCTTTTTAAAACCTCTACATTACAATGGCATCATTACTAATGTGCTCCAGGCTTTTATGAAGGGAAGAAAATCACATTAGACAAATCTGGGAGATGTGTTTGATGGAACTCCAGAGTAATTAATGGAACACAGTAGGTGTTGATTTTACGTCAGTATATGTTAAGCCTTTTATTTGGTAGTCAAGGAATGAAAAATAAATATCAAACTTGCCTGACCCGCTCTCCTGATTTAATAGCTTAATTT
The DNA here is from genome assembly GCA_004026665.1 of Murina feae. Lineage (NCBI taxonomy): Eukaryota > Metazoa > Chordata > Mammalia > Chiroptera > Vespertilionidae > Murina > Murina feae. The sequence continues at coordinate 19,496 of PVJC01013784.1, forward strand.
CCAGAAATGCCAGTGAAAAATAGCACAAATGTTTGCCTAGGCCAATTCCTCTTTATTATATAGTTCTTCCAGTTTCCCTTTTTCACAAGGAATGCAGTGCCTCACCAAGCTTAATTAAGTTTATATTTTATAGCACAAACCACATTTCCTCACAAGAGAAAGCTTGTTAGAGGCAGGCAAGAAGGATGTGTCCTAGAACCTAGTCCATAAAGAAGCACGCCAAGGCTCCCACAGTAATCCGTGGAGCCCTGCACCTGGTGGCGAAGGCAACGAGAGGACACTGTTGCTCGCAATAGTAAGACAGTGGACACTGTACACTAAGCCAGGGCAGAGATGGAAACATATCTCGCCTCCATGTCGAGAAAGGAACAGTGTCTCTGGGAGGTTTCTACTTAGCCCTAATGATGCTTTACTTTCACCACATAGGTTTAGAGTGTTTATTCTTTCTTTTCCTTAACATTGAGAAGGGTGTTGCCTGGCCAGGGTGGCTCAGTGGTTGAGCATTGTCCTATGAACTAGGAGGTCACAGTTCAATTCTCAGTCAGGGCATATGCCCGGATTGCTGGCTCAATCCCCAGTGTGATTGAGGAGTGCAGGAGGCAGCCAATCAATAAATCCCTCTCATCATTGATGTTTCTATCTCTCCTTCCCTTTCCTTTCCTCTCTGAAATCAATAAAAAAAAAAAAATATTAAGAGAGAGAGAAGGGTGTCAGAGGACTCCTCCCAGGACTCCTTGAAAGTGTTTAAGGCACCACCCATCATGAAATGCTCTTAGGATAAAAGGTGCTTAAATGTGTTTAGCCAATACCCTCAGAAGGTCCCTGAATCTGTCTCTTGCTTCCACAGTTCTTCAGTGGAGCAGAACCAGGGTCACCCCCTTCTTCCAGCCTTTGACCACCCTCCAACTGCTTTTCTCCTCACCACCTTCCAAACCACCTCAGCCATCCTCAGCCTCTGAGACTAGCCAACACTGTTCTTTGAGTTTAACTCATTGCTGAACAACCCAAAGCTCCCAAATTCATCAGAATTATTCCACTGAGGTGGAGGCTACAGTCAATGGTCTGGCCAGCCTGCATCTGTGGACCCCCTACACCTACCTCTCTCTGGGCTTCTTTTCAACCACGATGTGGCTCGGGAGGGCGAGGGCCACTTCTGAGACTTGGTGGCAGAGAAGTGGAGAAGTTCAAGGGAGCCAGGTGTCTCTTGAGGATGCCAAACCAACAGGGTGTCTGCGCCATCTCCCACGATGAGCAGAAACCATTTTAAAAGTGAGGTAAAACTCAGGACGTCATGGAAGCCACCAGGGCCTTGGAGAGGAACCTGAACAAGGCCCTTGTGGATCTGTGTGCCCTGGCTTCTGCCTGCACCAACCCTCATCTCTGTAGCTTCCTGGAGAACCACTTCCTGGATGGCCAGGTGAAACTCATCAAGAAGATGGGCAACACCTGACTCACCTCCTGGGGCTGGCTGGCCCCCAGGCTGGGCCGGGTGAGTTTCTCGTGGAAAGACTCCCCCTCAAGCATGTCTAGGATCCTTCGGTGCCCAGAGGCCTTTGAGGGGCCCCTCTGCATTCCCCATGTCCTAGAGCTAGCGAAAGAAAAGTTATTTCCTTTTAACTGGGAGTTGCTTTATAATATACTCCTCCTGAGAGACTTCAAGTTCCTTCCTATAAAAGCTGTAAACAGATGATAATGATTGTATGAGACAATCTACTTCTCAACCTGGCCCCAGCCTCCATCCCGAGCTTTATTTCCACTGCATTTCCTCACCCTCTTTGTACCACCATGAGTGACCCACTCTCCATATACCTAGTTCCCCTTCACTAATTGATGTCTTCACCCACGTGGGACCTTCTGCCTCAAATGTCTTTCCCCACTTGCCTCCACAGAGAATCCCAGGGTGCTCCTTTAAGATCATCCCCACATTATTCCCTTTCATGCAGAGTTATCACCTCACTGCATTGGGTGTACCTCCATGTGAGCATTTTTACAGTGAATTGTAATTGTTTGGATCTCCACATCTCACAAGACTGTGAGCTCCCTCAGAGTAACAATCTTGCCTCAGCGCCCTCTGTCACCCTAATGCCTAGCTCACTGCCTGCCTCACAGTAGATGTTCAATGGACATAGTCATTAAATGCACTTGGGAAAAGATTTTTTCGTGACAAGATCTTTTGGTTTCCTTCCACATCTCCTCTTTACCCCCATTTCCAGGCATCCTTCCTGTGGGGCACACAGCATTGCCCTCATGTGCACCCCGAAGCTCCCACCAAGGTGTGCTCTCCTCCTGGCTGGTGCCTTTGCTGAGACATTTGAAAGATCCACCCTTAGAGGACTCACCAGAATGTGGCTTTTGACAACTACTCACCAAATAAGCTTGTTTCTTTGTCCCAAAACTGGTAGCAGTAAGCAACATGAGCCCCATGGGTCATTGTAAGGACTGAATGGAATATTATAGGGAAACCTCTAGAGCAGGATTTGGGTCCCTTTAGGAAACTCAATGACACCACTATTCTTCATTTCTCCCTTTTCATAGAGAACAAAAAGGGCTTTACCATTTTTAATGACCATTTAACGAAGGCACTAGCAGGCAGGGATAGAGGCAGTAAGGGCAAGAGGTTTGGAGAGGGAATCCTGCCTGGACCTCCAGGCGTTTCACAAACTCACCTACTTCATCTCCATAAGCAACCCTATCCTGTGGTCTTCCCATCGCATTTCCTCAAACACATCCTGCCCTCCTCCACCTGCAATGCTCAGAATGCCCGTCTTCTCTAAATCCTACCCATTCTCCAGGCCCAGAGTCACAGGTCACCTCCTCTCCAGAACCTGTTCTGATATCTCGAGAAGAAATTAGGTGACCTCTTTCTCCGTGAGTCCACCGAACCTCATGCCCCCCTTGATACTCACCCACATTACCTCATGCTCACGGCTCCATCTCTGGGTCAGCTTCCCCATGCCAGGAAAGGGAAAGCCTTTTGGAAAGTGTCCGTGTCTTCCTTCTCCATGCTGCTTGAGAGACATGGCTCCAGAAGATGACCCAGCACTTATTTCCAAAGCTCCAGAGTAAGTAAAGAAGAAACTAAATTAAACTGACACAGAGAACTTAAGATCTGGATGTCCTTATTTGTGTTTGGAACAAGACAGAAGCCCTTATTAAATCGTTTCAGGACACACAGTGGGGAGAGGTGCCTTTATCACTGGATGGTGTGGTGGGGATTCCTAGCTCTGTTCTTTGCAATGGAATTTAATTTCTACTTTAAATAAATCTCACTCTGGGCAGGGATTTTGACAGGCCCAGGGCCATTAATGAGCAAGAAAACCCTGAAAACCTAATTATCAGCCTGAAAGACATCCAGGACAGCTATGGGAGGAAAAGGTGTTAGATCTGACTGGTGTGTCATTTGGGGCTTGTGCTGTGTCTAGGTGTTTGTAACTAATGCAATTATTTTCCTCAAAGGCTGTCTCTAAGGGACATTTCAAAGAATGACATTTACTAGAAAAGTGACCACAGAATAGATTAAAGAAAAATAAGTAACAAAGTTTATACAGATAGCATCAAAAAGAGAGCCAGTTGTGCTGACAAAGAAGGCTGCTCCTTCAAGCAACATTGCTGCAGCTTGACAGGCAGTCCTTAAATTGAAAAGTACAGGTAGCCAATAAGTACTTTCAAGGAAGAGAGTGGGAGGACCACTGTGACAAAAAATGGTTCAGATTCTATTACCTTTTATTTGTCACTCAAAAAATAAAGGCTTTACTTGGCAAAAGCAAGCTTTTCACACAATGATGGTGACTTGGCTGGTTGTGTATTGGCTGTTATTCTATGTTTTATTGTTTTGGGGGTTTTTGTCATTTTATTCATTCTGTCCTTTGAGTGGCCTGAATTCAGTATCCCTACATGTGCACATAACCTTTAAGAGCATACGCTAGCATCTGATTATCAAATTGCCTCAGAAATATTCAGGGAATTTCAGAAACATTTCACACACACACACACACACACAAAAAAAAAAAAAAAAAAAAACAGGTGACAGTCCATCTTTCTGGAGGATAATTTGATTGTACACATCAAAGATCTTAAAAATGTGCCTGCCCTTGGGCCAGAAATTCACCTCCTGGGGATTTATCTTGAGAAAAATATTGAAGATGTGTATATAGGATCATCATAATGATAACCTCAAACCCTTTAAATAACTGGCCATTGTAAATAGCTAGCAAAAAATTATGATCTACTCACATAATTAAATACTATGGATCTAAAAATGTACACTAATAAAAGAGAAACATGCAAATTAATCATCACTCCCTCACTCTGCTATACCCACCGGCCAATCAGAGTGACTATGCAAATTAACCCAACAAAGATGGCGGCTGATTTGCATATGCAGGCACAGAGTGCAGACTGAAGACGACTGAAGATGGCAGTGGCCATGGAGCTGGAGTGAGCAGGAGGCTTGGGCTGCTTTTGGCAATGGAGGAAGCCAGCCCTGTACTCTGCTTAAGGAGTGGCTGGGGGCCTGGGTCCCCAGGGGCAACTCAGGCTTCCAGTCCACCCTGGGCTCTGCTGGAGGAGCTGGAGTGAAAAGGGAGAGACTGGGAGTAGCCAGAGCAGAGAAGCCAAGCCTTGCTGCTGTGGTTCCAGAGGAAAACCCGTGCCAGCAATCAAGGGAAGGAAGGCCTATTGTGCGAATCTTCGTGCAATGGGCCACTAGTATATTATAGAAATATATTTACTGACACAGAGGTGTTCTTAATAAGTGGGAATGCAGGTTACAAAACAATATGAGTAGCATGATCTCATTTGTGAGAAGAATACTGTAGTTTTTAAATTGTCTTTAAATTGTGGATTTGTCAGTTAAAAGAAAAAATAAGTTCAAGTGATAAAACATAAAAAGTATAACATATATAGTTTTTTAAAACATTTTATTTAACCTAAAACCTAACTATACACTCCTCTACCAGTAATTGGACAAAAAGCCAAGATTAATTCTGGGGATAGGCAGGTTGAAAGTTCACCTTTTAGAGTTCTATATCTTCTGTTATTATGTACTACATTGTCAAATATTTCCAGTTTCAATTTCTTTGATTGGTGAGAAAATATAAAGACTCTTGTGAAGTATTTAAGTACAAAATCCTTTCATATTTTTAATTTTTTCTCCCACTCTGTTGTCTTGCCCACACCTAATTTGATAACAACTAAGTCTTGAACAGTAGACAAAAGTGGTTAGAAGCTCAATGCATTCTGAAAGTAGGCTACTAGCCATATCAGGCAAAAATTTTACTGAGCAAATGGAAATCATTGTTTAATCCAGCATGTAAACTGAGTAGAGATCATCTCCCAGTTGCCTGCATGACTGGCTCAGCAGACATTCCAGTCTCAGTTTGTGTCACCTCACCTGGAAGCCTCCCATGATCATACTGACCATTCCTGTTATTCTTCATTACACCATCCTGTTTTCTCTTTATAAAAATTATTAACATCTATAATTCTATTATTTATTTTTGATCACTTGTCTATTGTCTGTCTTCACCAAAATAATTTAAACTTGTCCATTCAATTGTCCATTAGCACTGATCAGTGTTTGATGTATTGTTGACATTTGACAGTTATTGAGTATATGACTGCTTTTGTAATGGTTTTAGGGTGGGAACATTAAATCTCATCAGAAGAAGACATAGTTCCATCACCCAAAATAAAATGTTATGCTGTTATTCATATGACTCTATACATCTACATTTAGGATGTAGCCTTAATCTGTTCCTTTTCTCAAGTCAAAAATCTTGTATTTACATATTTATTACATCTATCTTCATTGTAAACAAATATCAAATATCAAAATGATATCTTAAAAGATAAAAGAACAAATTATTTATGATTTTCTAGACATCTGCAAATCTCCAATGGTAGTTCTACATGCAAAAGATTTATTTAAGATTTAATTTTGAGAAGACAAGAGTCTGACCCACCACTGAGTCCCCCAACCCCTTGTCAGAATCTGAGCACAAAGGGCTCCAAAGGCCTCACTACCTGGGAAAAGGAAACAGGCAAGAGTTTCACTTCTACCCAAGACACAGTACCAAAACTGTGAACGATAATCTGTACCAGCCAACTAAAGAGGTGATTTTATGCAGGCTATTACAATAAGGAGAAGATTCATTAATGAGGTCTGCCTCAAGAAAAGGAAAGGAGTCTGGAGTTTCATAGAAGCAGATGAACAAGAGAGTCATCTGCCTGTCTTTGTTACCAGTGGGGTGGAATTCCCCCCTGGGTGACTCCCCCCCACCCCTCACCCCCATTGCTGGTGAACGTGGACTTCTTGCCATGTAACAAGAAAAGGAATTTTCTGAGACACCCACAGGTGAATGAGTGATATTTATTTTGAATTAAGCCCCTGGGTGGAATTAAGCCCCTGGGTTTCCAAGGTCCTGTCTTTCTTTGTCCCACAATGGAAAAAGTCCAGCCATGTCTCCAGCAGTGCTAGAATTAAGGCCACTGCTTTGAGTGAGTGTGGGTCATGGAGAAAGGAAGAAACAGAAGTGCAAGAATACAAGAGAGAGGCAAGAGAAAGATAATTCTTTGTCGTGGGGAGTTTACCCTTCCAAGATTTCCTGTGCTTACAAGTGGCTCCACCCTCTAGGCAATTATCTCCGTTCCAGGTTGGACTGATAGGCAAGTACCTTCCCTGCGTCACCTCAACTTCACTGCACACGCATTCATTATCCTCTTTGTTGGACCCATTCCCCCAGTGATCTGCAGGGAATGGACTGGTGATTCCCTAGGGAGTGTAGAGTTGCAGCTTCCTAGTGAAGCTACCCAGATGACCATGCTTATAATATCTGGCCTCCCCTTTGCTTCCTTCCTATTATTTATCTTAGCTAGCTAATTATGATGATAAAACCTTATGGGAGTCATAAGGAAGGATGAGGTGGGTTTTACCTCAGAACAGACAAAAGGAAGATGGTTCTTTGTGGTGACAAGGACTACTCCTCAACTGAACTTTAGTCAGATTCCTTTGAGTCCTCTTCTCAACTAGATCTCATCCTTAGCCTGTTGGCCCATTTTCACTAGAATCCTGCCAAGCAATTTTGTACTAATCTCCCCACCCTTGATGACTAACCATGTTTCTCATAGTAGTTTTTCATCCATTGACTTGCTCACCCTGGCTGTTGGCTGTAAATCTCTAGCGGTCCCGTTATATTGGAAGATGAGTTCAATTTTGCTCCTTGGTTGAAATAGTTTTGACCCCTATTGCATTAGTCTTGAATAAAGCCTTCTTTGACTCTTTAACTCCATCCAGTGGCATTTTTTTCTTCGACAAAGGTTAGCCATTTCTGAAATACAAACATGATAAGATTTCCTAATTGTCACTGCTTTCTGGAAGCACATGGCTTCAATAAAGCTTAACACTGTCAGAGGATATAACAAAATTGATCTCCCACAGTGGTTTGCATCAAATAATTAAGTGCTTTCAAACGTCTAATTAAATGTAATTATTTCTGCCCATGAAGAAAACATTATTTATCAGAATGTATTCTTTTAGATTTTTTAACTCTCACCTGAGGACATGCTTTTGATTTTAGAGAGAGAGGAGGGGAGAGGGAGAAAGAGAAAGAGAAATATTGATCAATTGTCTCCCACACACACCCTCACCAACCTGAGTATGTGCTCTGACAGGGAATTGGACCCATGACATTCAGTGTATGGGAAGATGCTCCAACCAACTGAGCCACCACAGCCAGGGCATCAAAATGTATTTTTTGAGCACCTACTCTGGGTCAGACTTCTTGAAAGGGAATAAATATCAAGATGATCAAGATCTGCTATTAGAAGAAATTGGCTCCTCTTGTCTTGTTAAAAAGCCCACTTACCAAAAACATCCTTAAGATTTTACTCCTTTGTACAATCATGACCTCTATAGAATTTCAATGTCATAATTTTCTTTGTTCTCCAGAACAAATATTATGCTTTTCTTTCTTTTCACGTGTACATTTGACCTCTTTTCAAATGTATATTTGACATGCTTTCAAATGTATATTATCAGGACCCCTTTTATATATACACCTTTCAAGTAGATTTTTGGAAGTCTGGCAATTTATGAACTCACCTTCTTTTCCCTATTAAGTGTCCCTTTGTCTTCTTTATCCTACCTGAGTGTTAGAAAGCCCTTTCTCCCCAGCTAACCAAGAGGCTAAACTTGAATGTAAATTGAGTATAAAAGAAAGCCTGCCACTTTGATGTGTTTAAAAAAACTAGGATGAAGTAGTTTTCAGCCCTTGGCTGGTGAGCTCCCTCTTCCTTTCTACATGCAGGTCTTGGACTCTGATTTATGGTCTCCCCCACTACCAACAGATCCCTGCTAAGGTGAAGTTGTGTGTATAATCTGGTGACAACTAAGTCTGAAGTGACAGCAAATTCACGTACAAAAAGCAATTTAGGAATTTTAAATCTTAAGTTTCTCCTGAGGATCCAAGAGTATGTTCTCTGTGAGCAAGGTTTGAAGAAGTCACTGTGTTTTCATATTAAATTGTTTGTACAAGAATCTATTGGAACACTCCAACTGATCTTCCTGCCCCTCCCTCCCCTCTACCTCTTTCATCCCCTCTCTGTCTTCTGCCAGTCTCTCTCCCTCCCTCCCTCCTACCTCTCTCATCCCCTGCTACCCCTCTCATCCCCTCTCTGTCTTCTGCCAGTCTCTCTCCCTCCCTCCCTCCTCTCTCTCTCCTCTCCCTCTCTTCTCTCTCTCTCCCTCTCTTCTCTCTCTCTCTCTTTCTCTCTCTCTCTCTCTCTCTTCCTCATTCTCTGTGTGTGTGTCTTAATATATCTCTCTTGTCACTCAGAGATGCTTTTTTTAAATTATCCTAAATCTTCCAGTCCATTACACATCAAACTGGCCCATCCTGACTGTTCTGCACAGCCTTCAGTCTTCTTCCATGGGACTGTACAAGGAACGTTTGTCTGCAGGTGAAAATATAGAGAACAGTGAAGAGAACCTTGGATAGTTCATTTCAAATGAAAGTGTCACTTCTCCTCTTGCCTTTCTGACAATTACTCCTTGAACTCTTTCTTGCTCATAAGATGCACAGAAATGACAAGACAACATTCTCCTTGGCCGCGCTTTGTACAGGGAGTGGTTGGTGTGGTGGGAAAGAAAATGTCTTAGTGAGAAAACTTTCCTTTGTCGGTAGGGCATAATAGCACCTGCCAGTTAAACAGCGCTCCCTTTCTGAAACTTCTATCCCTCCTATAGATCATATTTCTGGATGCAAGTTTTGCTATTGAGGTAACTGCCAGCATTTTATGGGCCAGTGTGATTGCAATTTACAATATTTCATAAATCACAGCAAGACTGAAAATGCTTGTGACATGAGGCTTTGAATTGACATCCTGTCTTTTTATGGGCATTAAGAAGGTTGATCTCGTGACATCAGCCACAGATGCATCCTCACCTTTCATCCCCGTTGTACATAGCACTGCAGGGGTGGCAAGACAGGAAGGGAGGAGGAGATATTGGGGAGGAAACTAGGATACCCCACACTGTGCTTTGTTAGAGGGAAAAATCCAAAAACTAAGAGTGTGATCCTCAGCAGCTACTTAAAGGACAAGATCCTTGGTCCATTCTCTGCCAGCAACACCAATCTGGGAATTTCATGAAACCCAACGAATCCCCTCAACACCACAAAATTTTACGGAAGAGAAAATTAGATCAATTCTCCTTGGAAGAACTAAGAAACTTATAATTTCCTTAATGGAGATCACCAGGCCATCAAAGAGTCCATTGAGAACCTCATGAGAAAATGAGGTGTCTGCTCTCGGTCCTCCATGGGCCAGCTGTTCTCAGTTTGGGCCAGACGTTAGAATTACCTGAGATGGGGCCCAACCACCCACTCCAGAACAATGCGATCGAATCGCTGGGGTGCATCTGAGGCCTACAAGTTCTCCAGGTGATTCAAATATACAGTCCGTTTCGAGAGTCACTGGTCTATAAACAAAAAAGGTGGACAATAAAAATGAGTGAAACAGAGAGGGTGTTAGGAGCATTCTGGCAGCCAGGAACCACACATGGGTATGTGTTCAATGGGAACTGTCCCTACTCAGCGCCAGGCAGTCATTGCCATGAAGTAATAGGGGCCCACTGTTGTCAGATTTTCTGATTTGATAAGAATACCAGAAATCTGGATATTTGTAACATGAAATCTCCTAATTTTAAAATGTTGAAAAGTAATACAAAAAATGATACTGTGCAGCCCTGGCCACTGCAGCTCAGTTGGTTGGGCATCACCCCATGCACTGGAAGGTTGCCGGTTCAATTTCTGGTCAGGGCACATTCTAGGGTTGTGGTCTCAATCCTTGGTAGGGGATGTGCAGGAGCCAGCTGATGTTTTGCTCTCACATCAATGTCTCTCTCCTTCTCTCTCTCTCTATTCCTTCCTCTTTCTCTAAAAACCAAAATCAAAAATATATACTAGTACATATAAAAAATAATAATACTATGTAATCTAAACAAAATACGCCTACAAACTGCAAGTTTAAAATCTCTGCCCTAGGTGCACTGACTTACATGTCAGAATTTTCCATAAGTAAAAATACTTCACCACCAATAACATAAATAGGCAGATGATTCTCACAGGGCCAAAGGCAAGCTTAGCAAGGAGTCTAATGAAACTCACAAGTTGTGGTTATACTGGCCCAAGAGATACAAATGTCAGCAACAAACCTGCGAGTCCTGATTATCAGATGAGCCTCCTGTTTTCCTATCTGGAGTTCAGTTTCCTCAGGGGAAGAGGATAAGGCAGCAGCTCCGCCGCTCCAGGTGGGGACTGGCTTCCACACAGCCCTTCATGCCTTACCGCCATTGGCTGATGCCACTCGGAAATTCAGTCACATCAACCCCAGACCTTCACTTTAGCCATGTCTCTCAGAACCACTAAAAAAATTTTTTTTTGATTTTTTATTTATATTTATTTATTTATTTATTTATTTATTTATTTATTTATTTTTGCTTTTGCAGTGTTTGCTGACACAAGAGTCTGGGAAGCGGGGGAGGGGAAAAGGCCAGGAATGAGTAGTAACTGCTTTTCAGCATGAAGCAGTGACTAACATTAATTAGGCCTCTCAGACCAGTGTGTGAGCCAACTTATTTTCTCCATGAATTGATGCAGAGTGACCTACTTTTATACATATTATTTATTATTTGTGCTGATGTTTTATTGATTTTGAGATTGTTTTGTTACATTGGAATGGGAAAATCTAATATAATAAAACTCTTCTCATTGAAATTAATATAGCCATTTCATGAAATACAAATGTATCCTTTCCTTTATGAAAAGATAGCATCTGTGGACTACATTTAGATTGTGGGAATTAGCTGAAGGCTGCTTCGGTGGATTAATAAAAACAAAAAGGAACATAAATACATTAACATTTAGACATAAAATATGGATAAAATAATGGAGTGTACTTCTAAATTTTAAAATTTGTTTGCTTATAATGTTCCAGAGATCTTTATTTCACAAAGGAGCACAATGCTAGTTTCACAAGACTATATATATATCCTATTTATATTCTTCTTGTCCTATTTTTCATGTGCATTACATCAGCTGATTTTATTATGCCTCATATTTTATTTATTCATCTGTGAGGCCCTGGGATTTTATTTCTTACTAGAGGCCCAGTGCACAAAAATTGGTGCACTCGGAAGGATCCCTCAGCCCGGCCTGTGCCCTCTCACAGTCTGGGAACCCTCAGGGGACATCCACCTATTGGCTTAGGCCCACTCCCCGGGGTATCTGGCCTAAGCTGGCAGTCAGACATCCCTCTGGCAGTCCAGAAGCCCTCAGGGGATGTTCACTTGCCAGTGGGGAGCAGGCCTAAATTGCAGTCAGACATCCTTAGCCCTGCTGAGGAGGCAGAAGAGGCTCCCACCACCACCACTGTGCTGGCAGCCAGCAGCCTGGCTTGTGGCTGAGCAGAACTCCCGCTGTGGGAGTGCACTGAATTAAGCGTCTGCCCCTGGTGGTCAGTGTGTGTCATAGTGACCAGACATTTCCAGTTGTTTTGCTGTTAGGGTCAATTTGCGTATTACCTTTTATTATATAGGATAATCTTAGTGGAATTTTTACTAAAAAACAATAATAAAAAATAGAACCATCCAGCTTACATACATTTTTATATAATTATGCAATTATAAATGTATTTATTTTCAAGGCAATTTTAATGCTCAATTTTCTCAAAGCATCATCTCCTCCCTGTGCAGCATGTACTCCAAGAAAATCTGTTTGCATAACTTTGGTAATTGCAAGCCTCAGAGACTCCACCTACTCAGGAATACTATAGAGTGATTTGCATTCTGGTGATGGAATTAACAGTACTTTTGGTACAAGTGGGTCTCCCAGAAAATATTATAATTGCCGTGGGGTGTTAGGAGAGGGTGGTTTGGAAAGAGGTGGAAGTCACTCTGACACAGGACATTGGCTGGAGGAGCCTTCTTGCTACATCAAAAGTTTTCCCACTTATCTGCCAGAGAATGTGCACACTGATCATCAGTGGCATGTAGCTACTTGCCATAAGGCAGTGGGAGTCACCATTGCCGAGTTGCCCTGCCCTCCTCCTCTATAAAATAGGCAGCAAGGCTTGCCCAGGCATGAAAAATCACTAGTACACCATGGCCTCCCCAATGAATCCATTTGGAATAGAGAAATTGAAAGTCTTGGCCCTATAGTGGTGTGCCCTGCAATCTTCCTCCTCCTCCTCCTTAGATCTCCCTGTACTGAGAGAGGGAGAGTAAGAAGAATGCAGGAATTCCACACACAGAGAATAAAAGACAAATGTTTGAATCCATACAACTTCCACCCAAAACTAAGAAATTGGTTGATATGAACATAGGGATGCATATATCCTTTCTGATTGGTGTTTCTGGCTTCTTGGTATATATCCCTAGAAGTGGGATCACTGGGTCAAATGGCAATTCCATTTTTAAATTTTTGAGGAAACACTATACTGTCTTCCATAGTGGTTGCACCAGTCTGCATCCCCATGTTCATAGCAGCACAATTTACCATAGCTAAGATTTGGAAACAGTCTAAATGCCCATCCGCAGATTAGTGGATTAGGAAACTGTGGCACATCTACACAATGGAATACTATACTTCTGTAAAAAAGAAGGAATTCTTAACACTTGCAACAGCATGGATGGAACTGGAGAGCATTATGCTAAGTGAAATAAGCCAGTCAATAAAAGAAAAACACCACATGACCTCACTTATTTATGGATAATAAAGACCATTACAAAATGATAAACATAAACAAATACAGAGACAGAGCAGCCTTGAACAAACTATCATCCTACAGCTGGAAGGCTGGGGATGGTTGGGGGGGGGAATTAAGAGATCAACTGAAAGGCTTGCATGCATGCATAGGAGCATAATCAATGGACACAAGAAACTGGGGGTTAGGGAGGAGCGGGGGAAGAGCAAGGGGAAAAATGGAGATCTATCTATCATTTGTTGTAATACTTTAAGCAATAAAAAAAAAAACAGAGAAAAAAATAAATTTTTGAGGAAACACTATACTGTCTTCCATAGTGGTTGCACCAGTCTGCATCCCTATGTTCATAGCAGCACAATTTACCATAGCTAAGATTTGGAAACAGCCTAAATGCCCATCCGCAGATTAGTGGATTAGGAAACTGTGGCACATCTACACAATGGAATACTATGCTGCTGTAAAAAAGAAGGAATTCTTAACACTTGCAACAGCATGGATGGAACTGGAGAGCATTATGCTAAGTGAAGTAAGCCAATCAATGAAAGAAAAATACCACATGACATCACTCATTTATGGATAATAAAGACCATTATAAACTGAAACAAAAATAAATACAGAAGCAGAGCAGCATCAAACAGACTGTCAAACTACAACAGGAAGGCCGGGGAGGGTTGTGGGGAGGGGAAAGAGATCAACCAAAGGACTTTTATGCATCCATATAAGCATAACCAATGGACACAAAACACTGGGGGATAGGGGAGGCTGGGGAAGGTCAAGGGGGAAAAAAAAGAGACATATGTACTCTTTGTAATATTTTAAGCATAAAAAACAAGAAATAAAAAACATGGGTACATCTAACAACACATGTAAAAAAAAATAAAAAAATAAAAAAAAAATATATATATATATATGAAATTGGTTGAGCTCAGGTCCCTGTGGTTTTTTCTCAGCTCCTTCTTCCTTCCTCACTTCTTTACTAAACAAATCAAAGTGGTTATACTTGTCCTTCCAAGGTTAGCTCAAGGGTCACTCCATATGGGAAGCGATTCCAGAGGGTCCTCCCTTTCTAAATTAGCTGACTCTCCCCATGCTGCCACAATGCTGTCTGTGCTTCACTTCCTTGTTCTTACTGCATACCATCTTATATAACAAAAGCCAAATATGCTAAATGCCCAATCATCTGGTTGGCCATTCAAACCAATCAAACTGTAAAATGCTAATGATATGCTAAGGCCACTCAACTGCTTGCTATAACGTGCACTGACCACCAGGGGGAAGATGCTCTGACTGGTAGGTTAACTTGCTGCTGGAGCCCTCCCATGGTCCCTCGTCTGCTGGCCAACCTCCTGTGTCCGTCCCCACCCTGATTGTGCACCTGTGAGGTCCCTCGGCCTGGCCTGTACCCTCTCACAATCCAGGACCCCTCGGGAGGTGTTGGAGAACCAGTTTTGTCCAGACAGTTTTATCACTATGATGCACACTGACCACCAGGGGGTAGAAGCTCAGCACAGGAACTGCCTCTTTGTGGTCAGTGCATTCCCAAAGGGGGAGCGCTGCTCAGCTAGAAGCTGGGCTCACAGCTGGTGAGTGCAGCAGTGGTGGCAGGAGCCTCTCCTGCCTCTGCAGCAGCACTAAGGATGTCCTTGTGCAGAGCAGGCCTAAGCCATCAGTTGGACATCCCCCGAGGGCTAATAGACTGCAAGAGGGCACAGGCCAGGCTGAGGGACAACACCCAAATGCAAGAATTTTGTGCACTGGATCTCTAATGTACTATGACACTGGTGTGAGGGCTTGACCTCCCCAGTCCACTGTGATTTCCTTCAGGGCAGCACCTGGGGCTCAGCATTCCTATAGCCCCAGGGCTTAGCCCAGAGTCTGACATACCTAAAAGATGCTCAGCAAACAGTGATGTATTGTGCACAAAGGTAGTATATCACTTACTAATATGCATCTTAGCTCAATTAAGATTGTATTCATTTGTTGATTACCTCCCCGCCTATGGCAAGTCTGGGCTGAATATTGAACACACATGATTTAATGTATAGCTCATAGCAATTCTTCAAGAAGTGTACCTTTACTCACATTTTACAGGCAATTAAACTGACACTCAAGATAAGTTTATCTAACCAACATCAAAGAACCATTCAATCACAGAGCTTGGATTTAATCCCAGGTATGTTTAATTTAAAAACCTGTTTTTCCTTTCTATCTCAATGCTACCAAATAAAAAGATTTTCTATGTATATTATCATTAGGAAAATAAACTTAAAAACAAATCTATAAACATAGCCTTTTCACCATCACCAGTCTCTCTCTCTCTCTCTCTCTCTCTCTCTCTCTCTCTCTCTCTCTCTCTCTCTCTCTCCCCCATACCCCTACATAATTAACAACTTCATATGTTTGGAAGACAATTATCTTGAAAACAATGTCATCACCACTTGAACTAGAAACACTAAGTATCCTACCAACTGTTTAGTGTTCACATCATTTTATTTTTATCAGAAACATAAAGTGTTGCCCTATATTTACTAGTATTCATATCTACAGCAGAGTTAGACTATCTATAAACAACTTCACAACATCTACGTTGTGTCACAACCTGCCCTACAACCTAAGCCCCCAAAAGTGAGAATTCCTAATCTAAAGAATATGTCAGAAGTTATAAGCTTATCCAACAGAATCTCCAATACTTAAATCTACCTCTAGAAAATTCTCTCATCATAAAAAAAATAAGTATTTTAAAACTTAAAATAGAAAAATTAGAATGGAACCAGTTCTTTAGATGCCTGTACCTGGGGGATGTCTAGGCCAAGACTATCTTTTTATATATATATATAAACTATACCCTTAAGGTCCATCACAACCAACTGTGAGCTTGAGTTATTAAAGTAAAAAACAGAGACAACCAAGATGGTAGTAGAGGTAAACACCTGAACTTGCTGCAGCATACAATCACACTAAAACTACAACTAAAAGACAAAATGAATAGCATCTAGAACCATAGGAAGGCTTGATAAGTGGAAATTCTACAACTAGAAGGAAAGAGAAAAGCACATTGAGTCCAATAGGAAGTGCAGAGGCATGGAAATGTGGAGGTACGGTGACATGTGGTGAAAGGGCCTGGCAGCTTGGGTACCCCGTTGTCTTTTTCAACCAGGAGGGAGATACAAGTTCCTGACTTCTCTGAACTCCATCTTCGGGTGAGAATTTGGGGACCCAGACTCATGCAGAGAGAAACTGTACTGATACAGCATTGGGCCAAAACGTGAAGGTGGCTTTCTCCCAGAGGTGCTTGCAGTGTTCATTGTTCCTGCTTGGGGCCATGGGACACAGACCCCAGGACCTCTCTGAGGCAAAGCAAACTGGCAGGCATTGCTGTTTGCTCTGCCCTGGTGAGTCCCTGAGACCCCACCCACCCAATTTACATCCCCATCCAAGCTGTGCGCAGAGGCTTTTTCATACTGCAGCTGAGTCAGAGAAACCCAGAGCTTCCAAAAGAAGACCTAAGGCTCCTCAACAGCCTACATTATTTCACAGCTGCACCTCATCTGGGCACCTCCAAACCTCAAACAAAGAGGAGGAATCTGAAGATCTCTCTGTAGCTCCTGATGGGTGGCCTCAGGAAGTGGGTGACTTTGCACCCCCTTGGAGATCCAAGAGCCAGTGTACCCAGTGTCAGAGTGGGACCATCCAGATTACAACTCTTTACATACATAAGAGACACACTCAGGGGGCAGACTCAGTGAGCGCCAAAGCCCCACTGAAGCAAGTCTTGTCCATAAGGGTGTCTCCAGCACAGAAGTTCTCCCATTGTAGACACAACTGGTCCTCACAGCCAAATGACCTGGAGGTCAATTCCCATCAGTGATACCAAAAGCAATCAAGACTGTGCACACAGCCCACAAAGGTGTGCACCAAGAGCGTCTACCTCAGGTAATTAGGGAGGCTGAGCTACTGGGTCCTATAGGACACCTAGCACACAAAGCCACTTTGTCAACACAGGGAAGCAGCCAAAATGTGGAGATAAAGAAACCGGTCACAAATGACAG
Organism: Murina feae; assembly: GCA_004026665.1. Taxonomy (NCBI): domain Eukaryota; kingdom Metazoa; phylum Chordata; class Mammalia; order Chiroptera; family Vespertilionidae; genus Murina; species Murina feae. Next base: position 36,805 of record PVJC01013784.1, read on the forward strand.
AAATGGAGGAAAGCAAACTACTGGATATAGAGTTCAAAACCACGGTTATGCTATTCAAGAATCTTCTAGAGAAAAAAAATGGCGGCGGACAGGAAGGAGGTGCGGGATAGGGAGTGAGTGAGAGAGTGAATGAAAAGAGAGTGTGTGGAGGTGTATGTTGTGTGTGTGAGCAAGTGAGGGAGAGTTGAATCCGGCAGGAGCAGCAGGAGCTGGCAGCCAGGCTCTCTGAGGCAGGGAGAGACTGCCACTGCGGCGAACACTCCCCGGACTACGGACTGCAGCACGCGGGCAGGGAGCCCAAACTATCCTGAAGGGGAGATCAGCCTCTTCTGAGAGCTGGTCGGCACCACCACCCAGACAGGCCTGGGACACTGCCTGCGCGATCTGACAGCCACTCCAGCAAAAAAACTCCGGGATCTCCACCGCCAACTGAGCACGGTTCCTTCGGCAGTAAGTGCAGCCTCCCCCTCCCCAGGGGCAAACCTCCGACCTTGCATTCGCGCATCTCCAACTCCCAGCCCCCCACATTGGCGGTGGCGGCGTGCGTAACGCGCGGAGGCGCGCGCAGCCCAGCGGACTCTCCCGGGCAGACAGTTTGCTGCCGCACCAGCGCTTAGTGGCTTGCAAAGTGCCCCGAGGTGCGCGCGACCCA
>PVJC01013785.1:0-37442 GCA_004026665.1 Murina feae
GCGCCTCCGTACCTCTGTACTTTGCTTCCGCTGCTGCTCTGAGTCTCAGACTCTTCTCTGGTTGTAGGATTTTCACTCAGCCAGCCGTCCTGTGGGTGCGAGTGGTGTCCGTGTGTTCTTTTCGTGGTTTTTCTGAAATAGTTGTTCACAGCTGCATATACGGTGTCTACCCTATGCCGCCATCTTGTTTCTCCTCATCACTTTGAATATTTCTTGCCACTCCCTTCTGGCCTTCATAGTTTCTGTTGAGAAATCACCTGACAATCTTATGGGTACTCCCTTGTAGGTAACTCACTGGTTTTTTTTCTTGCTGCTTTTAAGATTCTCTCTTTTCTTTTGCTCTTGGCATTCTAATGATGATGTGTGTTGGTGTGGTCCTCTTTGGATTCCTTTTGTTTGGAATTCTCTGTGCTTCCTGGACTTATAAGTATATTTCTTTCACCAGGTAGGGGAAGTTTTCTGTCATTATTTCTTCAAATAGGTTTTCAATATCTTGCTCTCTCTCTTATTCTGGCACCCCCATAATTCAGATATTGGTACACTTGAAGTTGTCCCAGAGGCTCCTTATACTATCTTCATTTTTTTGGATTCTTTTTTCTTTTTGTTTTTCTGGTTTGGTGTTTTTTGCTTCTATGTATTTCAGATCTTTAACTTGATTCTTGCAATCCTCTAGTCTGCTGTTGGATCTCTGTATAATATTCTTTATTTCAGTCACTGTATGCTTAACCCATTTTTTGCGGGAAACGAGTAAAATCGGATCCACCAGGGAGACTGTCAATGGACATGAGGAAACATACATTGGAACCTCTAGTTGGAAGCAAAAATAAAAATGTTTTATGTCATTGTTGTGTGTGTGCCGCTCATAAACTACGCAGTGAAACGCGGTACATGTGCAAGTTTTGTAATGTACCCCTGCACAAAGGAAAGTGTTTCGAACGCTACCACACAGTGAAGCACTATTAGGTTATAGGTTTTTTTTATAAGATCTGTTGAAAATTTCAAAAAATATTGTAATTTTGTATAAATAAAATTATTTTGATTGTGAGTGTTTTTTTTATATGTTTACCTAGAATGTAGTAATTTTGTGTACATAAAAAATACAATAGCATATTTTGCAAAGTAAATAAATAGAGACCTCTTTTTAAACTAAAACACTGAAAGTTTCATAGAAAAATATCAAATAGATCGAAAGATAAGAATATTTTACGGAAAGTCTAATTTTGGCAAGAAAATGTCAAAAAAGCCCCGCGTTACGACGCGATTTGGCGGGAAAATGCCCGATTACAAAGTGGCAATTTCTAATTGGTCCTTTTTCTTATCCTCGAGGGTCTCACTAGATTTATTGAGGGTCTCACTAAATTTCTAGAAAATTCTTGAAAAACTTTATAACCGTGGTTTTGAACTCTATATCCAGTAGTTTGCTTCCCTCCATTTCTTTCATTTGTGATCTGTTTCTTTGTCTCCACATTTTGGCTGCTTCCCTGTGTTGATAGAGTAGCTTTCTGTGCTAGGTGTCCTATAGGGCCCAGTGGCTCAGCCTTCCCAATTACCTGAGGTAGACACTCTTGGTGCACCCCTTTGTGGGCTTTGTGCACAGTCTTGTTGTAGTTAAGCCTTGATTGTTGGTATCACTGGGAGGAGTTGACCTCCAGGCCAGTTGGCTGAGAGAATCAGCTGTGTCTATGGTGGGAGAACTTCTGAGTTGGAGACACCCTTATGGGACAAGACTTGCTTCGGTGGGGCTTTGTGCTCACTGAGTCTGCCCCGTGAGTGTGTCCCTTATGGATCTGAGGAATTGTAATCTGGATGGTCCCACTCTGACTACTATGTACACTGGCTCTTGGATCTCTAAGGAGGTGCTAATTTAGCCTCTGCCTGAGGCTACCCAGAGATCTGCAGATTCCTCTTCTTTGTTTAGGGTTTGGAGGTGCCCAGATGAAGCCCAGCTGTGAAGCAGTGCAAGCTGCTGTGGGGCCTTGGGCCTTCTTTTGGATGTTCTGGGTCTCTCTGACCCAGCTGCAGTTTGTTAGGTAATTTTAGATTGCAAAGGGCCAGGCCATTCATATGCAAAAGCCTCTGGACACAGTTTGGGTGGGGTAGGATCTCAGGGAATCAACAGAGTGGATCAAACAGCTATGGCTGATCCTCAGCCCAGCCCTAAGAGACTCCGGGTCTAGGGTCCTGTGGTAATCGCTGCAAGCACCTCTGAGAGAAAGCTGCCTGATGCCAGACAGTCCAGTTTCTCCCCATATGAGTCTGGGTCCTCAGAGGCTTGCCTGGAATTGGAGTTCAGAGCAGTAGGGAGCTTGTGACTCCCTCCTGATTGAAAAAGACAACCACGTCCTCGATGCCAGCCCTTTCCTCGCGCCTCTGTACCTCTGCACTTTACTCCCATACCTCCTCTAAGTCTCAGTGTGCTTTTCTCTTTCCTTCTAGTTGTAGAATTTCCACTCAGCCAGTCTTCCTGTGGTTCTGGGTGATGTCCGTTTTGTTGTTTAGTTGTATTTTTGAAGTGGTTGTGCGAGACAGCAATTTCAAGTGTTTACCTGTGCCGCCATCTTGTTTTCTCCTGTTGACACTTCTGAGAAGCCTTTCATAGTTGGTCAGTCCTTTACCCATTGAGTATTTCTCGGTGTTTCTTCCTGCCTGTCTTCACCTCACCTTGATAAGAAGCACAGACTCAATGTAAGGTTATCTCCAGGAGTGTTTTATGAGCCCACAACTTTCCTGAACCACAGCTTTTCTAGGAGATGCCCCAAAGAGATTTTAAACCTGTGGTTGAGAGGCCTCTCCTTCCCACCACCCTCTGGTTTCAGGGATCCCAGGATTAGCTCAGTTGGGCTTAATATCTAAACATGTAGAAAAAATTAGGGCAGAAGTGAAACCATCTTTGCTATTGCTCACCTCCATCATATTAGAGAAAAAGAACTATTATCACCTTCTATAATGTGGTAGATACCAGACCATCTTCATTTTGCTCAACTACCAAGAACATTTTTAGGGATTAAGGTAGCAAGGGAAGAGTTAGAAACAAACTCGTTTTTCACTAAGAATTCTATGATTTAGAAAGTCTAGAACAAAGGATCGACAAAGTCATAAAACTGAACTGCGATGCCATCGGTTCATGCCTCTGTTGTGGTGCAGTGTCAGGGCCGTCATCTTGGATTGTTTATTTTCCCTGCAAAGCCACTTATGGCTCCACAGTTCTGTGAGTTGGTGGCACCAATGCTAGGAATGTACTCTCTTTTATTTCTGGTTTTCTCCAGTCCTACTCCTAGGGCCAACTTTCCAATTCTTTCACGGATCAAGTGATCAGCTTTTCCTTTCTCCGTTAACCTGAAGCCCTGTCTTCCTAACTTAGCTTCTAGCATCAGATTTTGGGGTGAAATCACCATCAAACATGAGACATACCCTAGAAAAGGTCTTTTTTTCCCTCAGTGCTTCAATCATCAATTTGTCTCTATTTGCTTTTGATAAATGAGTAATCTATCATCTGGTTGGCAGAAAAAGTGTTCACAATTCCCCAGTGACCAATTGAACTGGTTGGGAAAAGCTAGGCACTAGATTCAGGAATCATTTTACTTTCCTGAAAAATAGTATCATAATACTTGGATGGATTTAAATCACATCATTTTTTTTCCTTTCAGGGTCTTTATAAGCATTGTGAGTATTTTTTCCCTTTCAGAATCTAAGTATTCACCCATGGTGAAGCAGGTATTGTTTCCATTTTATAGTTAGGGAAGCAGAAGCCCTGAGAAGTTGAAAGGATTTGGCCAACGTTATACATAAAACTTTGGCTTCACATTTCTTTGACTTGCAGTTTGGCACTTTGACCAAGGACTACACTTCTTAAAAGTTCATTCCCTCTTCTTTTATTTTTTATTTTTATTTTTTTAATATATTTTATTGATTTTTTACAGAGAGGAAGAGAGAAGGATAGAGAATTAGAAACATCAATGAGAGAGAAACATCAATCAGCTGCCTCCTGCACACTCCCCACTGGGGATATGCTCACAACCAAGGTACATGCCCTTGACTGGAATCGAACCTGGGACCCTTGAGTCCGCAGGCCAACACTCTATCCACCCAGTTAGGGCTTCCCTCTTCCTTTAACTGGGAAGATACAGATGCAACTTGAAGGGAGTTGTGGTGTTAAATATGCGCATTTCTCTCTTTCAGCAGGCTGCTGCAGGGCCCCTTGACATGTCTTTGCCTTCCACACCAGACATCAAAATCAAAGAGGAGGGGCCTGTGGAGGTGGACTCCTCCCCACCTGACAGCCCTGCCTCCAGCCCCTGCTCCCCGGTGCTCAAGGACAAGGTAAAATTCTCTATCAGAAGTCATCTCACATGTTAATAAATAGATTACATTTTGATTCATAGTTGTATAAATAGTGTGTGATACAGGAAGATGGAATATATTTAAATGAATGTTCATTGTTCAGAAGATTTATATAAATTACACCTACTCTGTGACCTAGCAGTTTGATTTCTGACTTAATGTGGAAATGAAATTAATGTGTATGTCCACCCAAAGAAATATATGAGAATGTTCATAATAGTTTAATGTTAATAGTAGAAAAGCTAGAAGTAGTCCATCAACAAGAAAATGAACAAAGTGTAGTATGTTTATAAAATGGAATACTACATGGCATTAAAAAAGAATAAACTAATGATTTACACAGCAATAAGGATGAATTTCACAAATGTTATATTGAACAATAACAAAAAAATTCATACATAGAAGTACATACTATGTAATTTTATTTACATCACGTTCAAGAAAAGGCAAAAAAAAATTTTTTTAAAGGCAAAATTATTTGATGGTGATAGAACTCAGAATAATGTTTAACCTCTTGTGGGGACAGGTATGGATTGGGAAGGGATGCATGAGAACCTTCCAGGGTGCTAGAAATGGGCTCTGTCTTAATGTTACATATGTAAAAAGTCATTTAGTTGTACCTTAGTCAATGCACTTTACTGTACTTATGTAGTACTTTAATTAAAAAGTGAAAAAGAAAATCACTGAGTTTATAAACTGGACATTGAACAATTTTTTAAAAAGTCTTCCCAAAGGTAAGTCTTCTAGTGACTTAAAGGGAGTATCTTCTAGGATTATGAATATTTTTTAAAGAAAACATTTTAAGTAGTATTTTTTATACATTTATTGAAATACTAGGGGCCCGGTGCACAAAAATTTGTGCACTCAGGAGGTCCATCAGCCCGACCTGTGCCCTCTCGCAGTCTGGGACCCCTCTGGGGATGCCCACCTGCTGGTGTGCCTGGTCAGCCTGGGTGAGGGGCTGATGGCTGTTTGCAGGCTGGCCAAGCCCCCCAGTGTGGATCCTCACCCCATTGGGGTGTGGCCAGCCTGGGTGTTGGGCTGAGGGCCGTTTTCAGGCTGCCCACAGTCCCTTCAGGTTTTGGGTCCCTACTGGGGTACCTGGCCAGCCTGGGTGAGGGGCTGGTGGCAGTTTGCAGGCTGGCCAAGCCCCCCAGTGGCGTCCCTCACCCCATCGGGGTGGGGCCAGCCTGGGTGATGGGCTGAGGGGTGCTTTTAGGCTGCCCACAGCTCCCATTGACCCAATGTCCCAGCAAGGCTGACTGGAAGCAGGTTTCTGGGGTTTGTTTATCTTCTATAATCGATACACTGTTCCTTTAAGCCAGGGCCTAGGCAAGTAATGAAACCTCCTCTCTGCTTCAGCTCTGGCTTCTATAATGAAACAATGTTTCCCTTAGAAGTCAGGCCCAGCCTGCTGTTTGCTTCAGCTCCTGAGGCCTCTGTCATTGAGACATTGTTACAAATATGTTGTTCCCTAGAGTGGAGAGAAGCCCAGGCGGCTCGCAAACAGTTTCACTCTTGCTGCAACAGAAACTGTCTGTTTACTCAGCTCCCTGAGTGCCGGCCTCCATGTTGGCTGGGTTAATTTGCATACAGTCACTCTGATTGGCGGGTGGGCATGGCTTAGGAGTCCCAAAGGGATGGTCAATTTGCATATTACGCTTTTATTATATAGGATAGTACATGTACAGAAAAGTACATAAATTGTAAGTATACAGCTCTCTGAATTTTGACAAAGTTTACAGACTTTGTAACTAGTGCCCAGGTATTATCAGAACTTCAGAAGCCCCCTCATGCCTCCTTCCAATCTCTACTGTTCTACCAGCAGTTGTTAATTTTAATATCCTCTTTTGAATAATGCATCTATAGCTCATTTACTTCCCTCCAAACTTGGTTTGATAACTTCTAAAACCATTCCCTCCATAAACATTACAACACCACTTCCCCCATCCCAGTCCCCCACCCCCACCCAAAAAAACATTATAACCTTCCCTTCACTTTCTCTTTTTCATCAGCAACCAGGTCCTAGAAGCTGTCTGGAGATGTTTTCATGGCCAGTGTGGCCACTGGTAACCTAAGATCCCAATAGTGGGAAGCAGCTTGTTTTATTACAATCTGATCATTATTTAAACTTCCATAGCCCTTTTTTAAAGAAGATAATTGGGTTGCCTTATCACCAGTCTTATACCTGTTAGACATCTGCCTTTTCCTGTTAGAGATCATAGGACACAAAGTTTAGAGGGACAGTATCAAGTTTAGAATGACAGTATCTAGATTGTGACAAATTATAACAATTTTTAGAATTTATATGATACTACAGTGCTTCTACAGAGATTTCAAATGATTTTTCAGCTGTCGTCTCATTCATATGGGCATCATCCCTGATAAAAGGGGGATAGCCAAAAGGTCTTAACTCAGTATTTTTACTAAATGGGTGAGTGAGATATGGTCCATGACCCTGGAGCGACATGTCTTGCTCTAATACTCTTTCCGATAAATTTGTGCTAGATTTTACCAGCTACGTATTTCTCTGTAAACGGCCCCTTTAAGCACTTTGTGATCTGTTTGTCTCTTCTCCCCAGGAAATTGCCCCAAAGCCTATTGTGATATCTACCCCAACGCCTACCATTGTACGCCCTGGCTCCCTGCCTCTCCACTTGGGCTATGATCCACTTCACCCAACTCTTCCTTCCCCAACCTCTGTCATCACACAGGCTCCACCATCCAACAGGCAACTGGGGTAAGTAAAGAGCAGAGAGAAATACTGTAGCCTGAATTTTTTTCTACTTTGTAAAATTATCTGATAAAACAGGGACTGTTTGAATACTCAAAGAAAATGAGTCACTATGATTGGCTCTCGAAATAAATAGATTCCTCTCCCTTTTGAATAGACCAGCAAGTATTTATTTGAGGATAATACTTTATTATTTTGGAGGTTTAATACTTCTTTGATCTAAAAGGAGAATCCTTAAAACTTTAGGAAATTCATCATAATGATGGAGGCCGCACAGGAAACTATATAAGTTCTTGACCTGAATCAGTAGGTGTTTATTGGAGCACTATTGAACGAGGGACTGAAACACATTGTCATCTTTTTTTTAGTGTTTCCCTCAGCTCCTGTTAGGAGTCTTGGGCTTGCCACCTCTAATTTTGTTGGTCTCTTTGTCTTCACTCACGGCACAGTCTGTACAGATTTCATAGTGGAATGACTTGACATCCTATCCCTAGGTACCCATTGAGTTAAGAGGTTACTGTTAGAATCCAGCCTTCTGAAGCTTTATTGTTCTGTGGACCCACCAGGAAAAATACAGAGAGACATCTTTTTGGACAGGGTAGAGCAAAATGTGGAAAGGAACAAGAGAAACTTATTTATATTTGGCTATCATATGGCATAATTCACCTTTGCAAAATAACATTGGTCCAAGTCTTCCTCATCTAAGGCAAGACAGAATTTATACATGGCAGTGATAGGGAGTTTATTTAATTATTCAAAACCCTTTTTAAAAATTATTTTTATTGATTTCAGAGAGAGAGAGAAACATCAGTGATAAGAGAGAATTATTGATCTGCTGCCTCCTGCACACCCCCCACTGGGATTGGAGCCTGCAACCCAGGCATGTGCCCTGACTGAGAATTGAACCATGACCTCCTGGTTCATAAGTCAATGCTCAACCACTGAGCTACACTGGTTGGGCAAGACTCTTCTTTTCAAATATGCTTTTATTGATTTTAGAGAGAGAAGAAGGGAGAGGGAAAGAGGAGAGACACACCAATTTGAGAAGAACGATTGTTTGCCTCCTTTATGCACTCCAACCAGGGATTGAACCCACAACTTGGGCATGTGCCCTGACCAGGAATCAAACCGGCGACCTTTCAGTGCCCAGCATGATGCAACCAACTGAGCCACACTGGCCAGGGCAATTGTTCAAAACTCTTAATAAGATTTGCTTCCCACCTATTTGAGTTCAGTGGTATTTGCATAATTTGCAAAGTATAAAGATCTTGTAGCATTCCCTGCTTTTTCCACTTTCATGATGGTGTCAAGATTTAGCTTCCCTAACTCGAGAAGACTGGAAAATCTGCTCTAATATAGAATAAAGATCCTTAGGCAAAAGAGTCTGTATTATGAGCATTTCACTTCATGTGTCCTCTAGGTCTCCCACTGGCTCCCTTCCTCTTGTCATGCATCTTGCTAATGGGCAGACCATGCCTGTGCTGCCAGGGCCTCCAGTACAGATGCCTTCTGTTATATCGGTAAGCTCTGTAGTTGGGACAGCCGGCCCTTCCAACACACAAACCCTCCCTTCCACCTGAATGCTCTTAAACTCATGAGCCCCAGGGAAAAGCGGGCTCTGGTCTGTATTAGTGGAGCATAGGAGCCTGCCCAAACGCTTCCCTAACCTCTGCCAATCCACTACTGTGGAACACTAGACAAAGACTCATCTGGACAATTGGCTCCTGGTCTAGGAATTGATCTTGCCAGCCTGCTGATTGGTTGCTTTCAGTCAGCTCTTAGCACCTTCCAAATGGCCCGCCACTTTCCTCAATATAGCCCCAGCCCTCCCCATAGAAGTTGTCATAGCATTGGAAGATTAGATTCAGTGCTGTGGGGGGAGGTATTTCCCAGGATCCCTGTATGCCCCATGGGCAGATTGCACAGAATAGGCCCTAATGTGCCCATCTCAAAATCACTGCGTTTTGGGAAGCTGTTGGCCCACCAATACTATTATGTTCCCTTCTGGTTTTTCTTCCTTCTCTTGATCCAGCTGGCCAGACCTGTGTCTATGGTGCCCAACATTCCTGGTATCCCTGGCCCACCAGTTAACAGCAGTGGTTCCATTTCTCCCTCTGGCCACCCTATGCCGTCAGAAGCCAAGATGGTGAGTATATTCCAGCCTGGGGCAGCATTGGCTCTTTCTAGGAGAAGTACCAGCCTAGGTTTCCAAGTGAGCCAAGCAAGGGAACCTTCTGGGACTTGGCAAAGCTAAAGATACCCTGTTGTGAGGTCTGTAGGAAAAGAGACCCTGATGTGGGACTCCCATCTCCTCCCTTCCACCTTTAGAGCCTGGTACATGGACCATGGCAGTGAAAAGGCAGCACAGATTGTTTGGAGAGGAGCAGTTGCTGTTTCAGTTCCAGGGTGACAGATGGAGAGTGGATGAGTGGGCAGGAGAACTGGCCAAGAGGTGAATAGCTGCGTAACCAGCACCTGGCCGGGTTCCAGGAGAAAGCTTTCATCTGGACTCTATTGCTTCAGCTACCCCAACCCTCCAACTGCGCCCAGGATGATAGCCAGGGAATAGAGCAGGCATTTTAGGGATCCAGGTGCACACTCTCTCCCCCTCATTTTCTTTTATTTCCTCTGCTAATGGAAAATGGTTGCGGGAATTTTAGCTATCTGTAAGTCAGTAATAAATTCCAAGCGCATTCTTCCCACCCTTGATGGAATCTCACCCTTGACAACCTTTTTTTCTTCTTATCTTTTTCCACAGAGACTAAAAGCCACCCTAACCAACCAAGTCTCCTCAATCAATGGTGGTTGTGGAATGGTGGTGGGTACTGCCAGCACCATGGTGACAGCCCGTCCTGAGCAGAGCCAGATCCTCATCCAGCACCCTGATGCCCCATCCCCTGCCCAGCCACAGGTCAGTTGGGCCCTAGATGGGGGAACCAGCTAATGTCACCTTTGCTTTTTTGACCTGTTTTTTTCAATGAGCAGAAAATTTAGAGAAAAATAGATTTCAGCTTTCTGGGCACCTTCCTGTGCTTTGATCCTTGTTGACAATTTGACAGTAGTAAAAAGTACCATTCTTTATCCACCCTTGTGTTATACTTACATGTAAGCAGACTAGATAATGCAGAACTGTCACAGAGGAGGTCTTAATTTTGGGTGTTATCTATATGAGAATGGTATATGTGTACCAGACAAAGGAGATTCTCCTAATCTCTTTCCCACCTATTGTCTTTAAAGAAAAATCCACCTGAGCAATGGCAAAGTGGCTCGAGAGTTTGTGAAGCTCAAATCAGAGCCTCTTTCCATGGCGGAGGGGACCTGAGCACCTGAGCTCCTGTGCCAACCAGATGGCACCAGTTCCACAAATCAGGGCCAGTGAGAATTACTGTGTAGCCAGATCAAGGTCGTCTTAGTTAAGAGACTGACCCCTTCAGTTAAAGAAATTTAAAGAAAATTTTGGAATGGTGGGAGTATGGTTTTCCACAGAAAGGGTCATGAATCCCTGACCAGGTCTGTGGTTCTAGGGTGTTACTGCATAGGGAGATTTTCCATAAAGAGAGAGGGATGGACATTTCTGAGAGTGTCAACCATTCTTGGTAGACATACCTCCAACTCACACCCCATGTCTACCCCTCTCTATACTACACCTTATTCAGTTGGACCAGCCATCAGAAGGTACTCCCCCTATGTACCAATCATTAGAAGAACAAGTTTAGAGGGCCAGGAGCTTGTGCCTGGCTAGCTAAGTAGTGCATTGAACCTATAGGTATCACTGAGCCCTAGTAGTCTGGATTGAAATAAAGCCAGGGCAGGAGCACACAGAATAGAAATCACACTGTCCCATGAGCAGAATGCACTGGTTTTGTGTGCCTCCAGTGAAAAAAACGCCTTGAAACTGAACAAGATACCTCTGAAAATGAGCTCTGTTAATCCCTTCCCAGTTTATATCTGTCATGAGCAGAAGCAGGTTCATATGGTGCTTCAGAGCCTTGAGCAGAATATTCTTTGGAACCTAAGTACCAGAGGCTACTTTCCCAGGAGTCCCTCTACCTCACTCCTGTAGGAAGGGAAGTGATGCTTCAGGACATGAGAGGCTGTTCTGATGTGTATGCATCTGAGGGCTAGTTGAAGGATCTGGGAGAGAGAACTATATTTTCTTCTTGGCTAGGCCCCGAACAAAGCCAAAATTTTTGGAAATTAGTCTAGAAGGAATCCTCCTCACTATGGCCACTGCCTTCTGGCTGTCCTCCCCTTGTAGAGTGAATCTAGCCTTTGACCTCACTCCCTTTCATTTGGTCAGTTATGTCCCCCTCACAGATGTTCAGCCCCCTGGAAGAAACTTGGCCTATGATCCCTCTATACAGGCTAGATGGAGGAGGACCTCAACACTCCCTGAGCAGTTAGGGACAAACTCTTTCACGGGGTCCTGTGGACTTCCCAGGCCTTTGCTCAGAGAAATGACATGGTCCTTTAATAGCCTCGGTAGCAGCTTCCTGGACTTTCTGAGGACTCTGTTGTGCACATCTGTGTTGGTCATTAAATTAAACAAGGAACTAAGCATATTTGCTGTTAATTATTGTGTATGTTAATTGTTATAGGAGATTATTGGCTAGTCTGTAATAAATTATCTTATAGCAAAACAAAAAAAAACCCACCGTACTTGATTATATTTTATAGCAAAAAGCAAATAGTAATATATTAATATGTGATGTCACAGTACTAAGATGGCTCAGTAAACAAACATAAAAATTCAAATTTTCCTTATCAATTTAATCCCTTAAGACAGAGCAGTCCCATTTAGATGCCCAGTTCTTTTCTCAAGGAGACCTCAGTTTTAGTAAATTTCTTTGAAAACCAAATAGGCCTCAGTTTTGTACTATCTGTACTAGACAGGTGACAACAATCTAATATCTGTTTCTAGAGTTGCATTCTTTGTCCAGCCCCTTTTCCTGATGTCACCACCTGCTGCTTCATTTACCACCACATGTCCTAACATATAATGGCCATATGCTGCTTTAAAGCTTGGCCAGCAACAAAAACCTTCATTGGAGTTCTCTTGTTGGAAGCTAAGCCTGCCCACCCTCACGTACCCCCTTCTGATGCCAGTCCTTGGAGATGGTAGAGCAGTAACCCTTTGTCTGAGTTGTGCTGCTTTGCCCCTTGAGGAAATTATACGACCTCCTTTTTAGTCAACACAGATTCCTTTCCTTCTCGTTCTTCCCTCTCTCTCGGGCCGTTCTTTCACATCCCTTCCCTGCATGAGCTGTGAGTTGCCTGTGAGAGAATAGGAACCTGTCATTTCCTTTTCCCCATCCTTGGTAAAGCACCAACCTTTACATGTGTCCAGTGAGCTCAGGGCAGAGAGGAAATTTTGAATTTCAAAAGAATTAGTGTAAATTTCCCTAGGTGTAGTGAGAAGCATTGACCTAAGGCTTCTAGGTCATTAAATTAAATTTGAAATTTCCTCCCCATTTTTTCTTTTGGGAGAGATATTAGTCTGAATAAATAAAATTATCTCTTGACTATCTTAATGAAGAACATGATTCAGTAGGGCCTGAAGTGGAGTATGAGATTCTATTTTTTATAAGCGTATGCTTATTCTCATATAACTAATGTGAACCTCTAGCGTTAGAGAACTAATGTAGATATTCTTTACTAGGAACAAATATAGAAATTTACTTTTGGTGGCGTTTTACATTATATAGTTTGTTTTATGCAGATGGTTTACCTCTCTACATTTTTATTTTTGCCACTATTATAAAATTAGGCTATTGTCTCAGAACACATATCAGCTTAAACAGTGGTTCTCAACCTTCTGGCCCTTTAAATACAGTTCCTCATGTGTGACCCAACCATAAAATTATTTTCATTGCTACTTCATAACTGTAATGTTGCTACTGTTATGAATCGTAATATAAATATCTGATTTGCAGGATGGTCTTAGGCGACCCCTGTGAAAGGGTCATTCAACCGCCAAAGGGGTCGAGACCCACAGGTTGAGAACTGCTGGAAGGAAGATGATCCAAAAGTCAAGGGACATCAGCCTGAAGTTTGAAGACAAAAGATAATCCTATATCACCAATTTATAAAGGGATTTAAAAATGCTCTTCTGTTTAAAAAAGAACAAACGCAATGGGGGGAGGGTTGATGAGGATTATGAATAAAAAGAATATACTAATCCATAGTTCTCCATAATAGCCTAATTCTCACTAGTAGTAAAATCTTTTCTTCTTTTCTAAAACTTGTGGCATTCAGTTGTTTGTATATATTGCTTGTCCAAATCAGTGATTTGTAAACTTTTTTATTCCTGTTTTGCTAAAAGTTCCCGATAGCCTCCTTTATGCTTTCCTTCCTTATAAGATTCCCTATTCCTAAGAAACAAAAAGTAATCCTAGTTTCATTTTGTCTGTCTGTCCAGAAATAATCAGTTTCCAACTGAATTCTAGTTGTCTAAGTATGGGACTTGAGAAGACTGGAAGGAAATGGGAGACAGATGAGGAACAATTACAAAAGAGAAGCTAAGGGTATACATAGTGATGAGACTTGCTGTGGTTACAGAGATTGATACCTCCCTATACTAGTTCTTACTAATATACCTAACATCAGGTTTAATTCCTTTCAAGTAACTCTTCTTCCTTCTTGGGCAACAGGTCTCACCAGCCCAGCCCACTCCTAGTACAGGAGGGCGCCGGCGGCGCACAGTGGATGAAGATCCGGATGAGCGGCGGCAGCGCTTTCTGGAGCGCAACCGAGCTGCTGCCTCTCGCTGCCGTCAGAAGCGGAAGCTATGGGTGTCCTCCCTAGAGAAGAAGGCAGAGGAACTCACTTCTCAGAACATTCAGCTGAGTGTGAGTGGGTCCTAGATGGTTGTTGAGATTGTTGAGTCTTGAAAGTGGTATTGAATCAGAAAAAAGTGGGACAATATAATAGAAGATGGTAATTATTTAAGTTAGGACAGATACAGATGTTCCAGGAAGAATGCAGAAAGAATCTCTCACTGTCAGAGTTGAAATCCCTTCCCCAGGGATTGGAAAAGACATCATCAATTGCCAAATTTGCTACTGGAATGAATTTATTCATAGACCCATTTGAATGAAGGGAATTAGATTAAGCACCCCAGGATGCTCTTTTAAGTCATCAGTAAACTCTGGGGTCATGGAATACCCAAAGGGAAATGCATTTGCCCCAGATAATTCAGCTTAATAAAAGAAAGAAAAAGCCACACAAGCAAACATAGAACAATTATAATCCATACATTTTCTTAAATATTATTTTTCCTTCTGATTATTTAAAACTAGAGGCCTGGTGCATGAAATTCATGCATGGGGGGGGGGGGGGCGTTGTGTGTCCCTCAGCCCAGCCTGCACCTTCTCCAATCTGGGATCCCTTGAGGGATGTCCAACTGCCCGTTTAGGCCCGATCTCACCAGGCAGTCCGACATCCCTCTCACAATCCAGGACTGCTGGCTCCCAACCGCTCACCTGCCTGCCAGCTTAATTGCTCCTAACAGTTTCTGCCTGTCAGCCTGATCACCCCCAACCACACCTGTACCAGACTTATTGACATCCAACTGCTCCTCTGCCATCCCAATTGTCCCTAACTGCCCTCCCCTGCCAGCCTGGTCACCCCTAACTGTCCTCCCCTGCAGGCCTGGTTGCCCCTAACTGCTGGTCTGGTCCCCCGCAACTGCCTTCCCCTGTAGGCCTGGTCACCCCTAACTGCCTTCCCCTGCAGGCGTGATCACCCTCAGCTGCCCTTCCTTGAGACCTGGTCCCTCCCAACTGCTCTCCCTTGTAGGCCTGGTCCTCCCAACTGCCCTCCTCTGCTGGCCTGATCACCTACAACTGCCCTCCCCTGCTGGCCATCTTGTGGTGGCCATCTTGTGTCCACATGGGGGCAACCATCTTGTGTGTTGGAGTGATGGTCAATTTGCATATTACCTCTTTATTATATAGGATATTTCATTACAATGTAATATATTCACATACATACACACAAAAAGGTAGAATAAAAACACAGAATCAAGCCCTGGCCAGTATCCTCAGTGGTTAGAACACCACCCCTCCACCCCATCTCTGAGCACCTAAGGGTCACGGGTTGAATCCGTGTCAAGAGAACATACCTGGATCATAGATTCAATCCCTAGCCCCCACAGTTGGAGTGCTGCTGGAGGCAACCAATTGATGTGTCTATTTCACATAGATGTTTCTCATTCTCCTCCTCCCCCTCCCTTCTACTCTCTCTGAAAATCAATGGAAAAAATCCTTGGGTAAGGATTAACAAAAAACAAAAAACCCACAAAATCCCTCTTCAGCATGCCTTTCTGGACTCATTCTTTTCCCTAAAGGTAAGTTTGATATGCACCTACCATTTTTTTTAGAGAGAATGAGAGAAAGAAAGAAACATCAATTTGTTATTCCACTTATTTATGCATTCATTGGTTGATTCTTGTGAGTTCTGACAGGGAATTGAACCCACAATCTTGGTGTATCGAGATAATGCTCTAACCAACTGAGCTACCCAGCCAGGGTCTAGACATATATGTATTTCTAAATATTATCTTCATTCATAGTTTTGTAGGGGAGTTAGGGAGGGCTTGTGTGTTTTTTAAAATAGCTGTATAGTAGTACACTCTGTAGTGTGGTTACATTACAAGGTGTGGATATTTGTTTTGTTTTTTTAAAAAATATATATATTTTATTGATTTTTTACAGAGAGAAAGGGAGAGGGATAGAGAGTTAGAAACATCAATGACAGAGAAACATTGATCAGCTGCCTCTTGCACACCCCCTACTGGGGATGTGCCTGCAACCAAGGTACATGCTCTTGACAGGAATCGAACCTGGGACCTTTCAGTCCACAGGCCGACGCTCCATCCACTGAACCAAACCGGTCAGGGCACAAGGTGTGGATATTTGTAATATTTCTAACTTTTTGCTAGAACAGCAGTGCTGCAGTGAACATTATATGCACTTGAGTAGGTAGTTCTATTAAGTAGATTCCTGGAAGTTGGCTTTCTTAGTCGACATATGCACTATTAATTTTGGTATAATCATGTTTATCCTATATAGGAATAATTTTTTTGTTGTAAATCCCTATCTTACACTGTAAGTAGCTCCTGTCATTGAACTCATGATTCTACTGGCCCTGGGCTAGCTGAAACCTTGCTGGGTCAGAAGTCTCCAGATTTGGAAGAGAAAATCCAGGCAGCATTCTGTCGTCACTTGAGAGATGGCCACTTGGGGTTAAAGAGTGAAGGATGGATTTTCTTCATACTGTTTTCTTCCCTCCCTCCTCAGAATGAAGTCACATTACTACGCAATGAGGTGGCTCAGTTGAAACAGCTGCTGTTAGCTCATAAAGACTGTCCAGTCACTGCACTACAGAAAAAGACCCAAGGCTACTTAGGTGAGTGGCTTACAACCTAAGCAAGGTCAGAATGTACTGAGTGTCTCAAATGTTTATAATTTTACTAGAGGCCCAATGCACGAGTTAGTGCACCAGTGGGGTCCCTCGGCCTGGCCTGCGGTACTGGGCCAAAACCAGCTCTCCAACATCCCCTGAGGGGTCTTGGATTGCGAGAGGAGTCAGGCCAGGCTGAGGAACCCCACTGTTGCACGATCAGGGCCGGGAGGGACGTGGGAAGTTAGCCAGCCGGGAGGGACTGCAGGAGGGCTCCAGGGCAGGTCTGGCCCCTCTCACTCAGTCCCAATCATCCAGAGTCCAGCAGCAAGCTAACTTACTGATTAGAGTCTGCTCCCTGTTGTTCAGTGCACATCATAGCGAGCTGTTGAGCAGCCTTAGAATATCATTAGCGTATTATGCTTTGACTGGTTGAATGGACGACTGGACACTTTGCATATTAGGCTTTTATTATATAGGATAACTCTATTCTCAATGTTCTGGGAGGTCCAGGCTGATGAGGGAGCAGCCTTTGTGGAGCAACCAGTCCTGTGGGGAAAAATATTTTTTTAGAACATAGAACTTTCCTAATTAACCATCACAGATAAAGGGTGACTATGTTTATTGGGAGTCTAATTTGTGTTAGGCATTTTACCATCCTTCTAGTTATCTCTTCTTTCTTTTTTTATTTCAGGGAAGACGGGAGAGGGAGAGAGAAATAGAAAGATCAATGATGAGAGAGAATCTTTGATTGGCTGCCTCTGCATGCCTCCGCGTGGGGATCAATCCCACAACCCAGGCATGTGCCCTTGACCAGAATCAAATCCTTTAGTCCCCAGGCTGATACTCTATTCACTGAGCCAAACTGGCTAGGACATCATTGATGTTTCTATCTCTCCATCTCCTTTCCTTTCTCTGAAATCAATAAAAACGTATTTTTAAAAAATTTTTAAATAGTAAATGCTTGGAAGAAAAAAATAAACACGAAGAGAAATATGCAGTGTTGGCAGCAGCGTTGAAATTTTAGATGAGGTGGCTTTTAGGGTTTTTTTTTTGTCTGGTTGGTTTTGTTGTTTTTTTTCTTTTTTTATGAAGTAGCTTTTGAATAAAGACCTTAAGGAAGTGAGGGAGCTAGCCATTCACTTATGTGGGAGAAAAGTATTGCAGGAAGAAGAGCAAAGGCAAAGATCCAAAGTGGGAGCTTGCCTGGCACATTGTAGGAACATCAAGGAGGCCGCATGGCTGAATTGGAGAGAATGGGCCTGGAGACTAGTTGGAGATGGGATAGGGAAGGTAAAGGAGGAAGTATCTTTGTGTGGGGCCTCGTCAGACATGGTGAGGACCTCAGCTTTTACCCTACCAGAGGATTTTCAGCAGAGCTGTGAAATGACGGATCCGACTTACATTTGGACAGGATCACTCTGTCAGTACAGGGATGCGAGGGCAGAAGCAGGCAGTCCATTCGGAAGGCTATTTCAATTTGCACTAGAGTTGTTGGAGCCTTGGACCAAGACGGTGGAAGTGAAAGTGGCGAGAAGGAATTGAATTCAGGATATTTTGAAGTTAGAGTGACAGGGTTCAATGATGGGCCAAATGGGACATTATATATAAGAACAAGAATAAAAGTTACACCAAAGTTTTTGGCCCAAGCAACTGCAAGAATGTATTTGCCATTAATTGAAATAGGGGAAAGTGTAGGAGGAAATGAATTGGGAAGTATATTTGGAGCTCAGTTTTGGACAAGCTGAGTTTAAGAAGCCTGTCAGTCTTTTTGTTTGTTTGTTTTTGTTAATATTCACCAAGGATATTTTTTCCAGTGATTTTTTTTCTTTTTTTTTCTTTTTTTTTCTTTTTTTTTTAGAGAAAATGGAAAGGAGGGAGGGAGGGAAGAAGAGAGAGAGAAAGAAAGAGAGAAACATTAGTGTGAGAGAGACACATCGATCGCTTGCTTCCTGCACACACCCCGCTCAAGCCTACAACATGGGCATGTGCTCTAACTGGGAATTGAACCACCACCTCCCAGTACATGGAATGAGGCTCAACCAGCTGAGCCACACAAGCTGGGCAGAAGCCTATTTGTTTTGAAGGTGGAGTCAAGCAGACAGCTGGTTACATGGGTCTGCAGTTCAGAGGAAAGTCTGCAAGATATGACAATGGGAGTCAGCAGTGTATAGTTAGGTTTTTTAAAATACGTTTTTATTGATTTTAGAGCGGGAGAATGAGAGAGAGGTGGAAACATCAATGATGAGATAGAATCATTGATTGGCTGTCTCCTGCATGATTGGGGATCAAGCCTGCAACCTGGGCATGTAACCTGACCAGGAATCAAACCGTAACCTCCTGATTCATAGGTCGATGCTCAACCACTGCGCCACTGTGGCCGGGCTAGTTAGTTTTTAATGCCATGAAACTGGATGAAATACTGTTGTCAAGCGAGAGCCCATAGGTAGAAAAAGAGAAGTCCCAGGCCTCAGCCCTGGGGAACCACAACATTTGAGGTCAGAGAGATGAGGAGGAACCCACAAAAGTGACAGAATGAGCAGCCTGGAAGGTAGGAGGAAGACCAGCTGAGTAGCTGAGTATAGTGTTCTGTAAACCAAGATTAAGTGTTTCACAATGTGTGATCAGCCATTTCAGAAACTTTTCATAAGCTAAAGCAGGAATGGGGAACATCTGGCCCCCGGGCCTATAGGGCCCATGAAGCCAATGCCAAAGCATTGTGGGTAAGTTAATTAAATGTTTGGGACCAACGATAACAGACCAACTTTTTTGTTATTGTTGTTGTTAATCCTCACCCGAGAATATTTTTCCATTGATTCTTAGAGAGATGGAGGGGAAGAGGAGGGACAGAAAGAGAGAAACATCGATGTGAGAGACACATCAATTGATTGCCTCCGACCAGGGCCAGGGATCCTGCAACCAAGGTACATGCCATTGACCTGACTCGAACCCAGGACCCTTCAGTCCACAGGCCAACACTCTATTATTCACTGAGCCAAACCAGCTAGGGCAGCAGACGAATGTTTTTCACCCCATGGAAAAAAACCCTCTTGCTTATTTGATTAAACAAAAATAAGTTGCATAGGAACAATTTTAAAGTCCAAAGAGGAACCAACTTTGTTTTAAGGCTGCAGTAGCTTATACAGCATCTCTTTGCTACCTTCTCCAGCCTTCTCTGTGGACCACAGCAATACATTCAGAAGCCTGTTAGCCAACACAGGAGTCTTTGAGCACTTTTCCGTTGTTTCTTCACCTGCTCATTGCCTATCATGCCTGTGGCCTGCAGTATAACATTTAAGATGCAAAGTAAAAATCCACAGGGTTTAATGAAAAACCCCACCCCAAACAATCACAGGCAGCAGACTAATTTTTAAGTTGATAATTTTGTATGGCTTTCGAATGATGTTACAAATATCCAGATGGCCCTTGGCAGAAAGGAAGACGGCTTGAGTATCTATCGGTATGAAATCTATATGCAGTAAGTTTTCTACTCAATCCCTACAAGAACCCTGATATGTAGTCATTCCATTAAACTACTTATTTGTTACAGCAAAAATGTAGTTCCTGCTTTATTATAGTAAGTATTTAACACAATGCAAACGAGACACTGTCTCTACCTCTGAGAGACTCGGGGCTCTGAGGAGATAAACAGGTCAGCCTGTTAGTAAGGTAAGCACAGATATCCCTGTCAAGAAAGCCCTTAGACTGGGAGCTTCCTAAAGACAGGGCTACCGTTTTATTCTGTATGTACCCCAGTGTCTGGCATGGGCGACACTCAGTAAATATGTGATGAATAATGAATGTGTGCTCTGAAAGCACAAGCAGTGTGATAGTTCATTTCCTGAGTACAGCAAAGAAGGCTTCACAGATTCTAAAAGAAGACTCAGGCATTCTTCAGGTCAAATATACAGCTAACTATTGGAAGTTTCCCTCACTCCGCACATCTCTATTTAAGCAGCCATCGAGGCTGTCTGCCATTTAAGAAAGCTCCTTGACTGATGAGCAGCATGGAGTTATCAGCATGCAGTTCAGATATTTGTGTTTAGTGAGATGTTACGGTTACGTTAGGTGGAGTGGCATAACTCATCGTAAATATTTTAAATAGGTAATATGTAGCTAAGTAATAGCTTGGAGGGTAAACTTTCTGGAGTTTATTGTGTTAAGTGGATCTTGGCCAAGGACTAATTATTTATGACATTATTTGATTGTAGCTTGATATTTATTAGGCTTACCTGTGGTGCAATACATGCTAAAGGAATATAAAAAAGAACGGAACGATTCAGTTCCTGTGTGAATTAATCAGAAAATAAAAACAAAGCTATTTTAAATCACCTTCAGTCCTGGCTGGGTTAGAGCATTGACCCATACACGAAGCGTCCCAGCTGCAGCTCCTGGTCAAGGTCATGTACCTGGTCCTGGGTGTACAGGAGGCAACCAATTAATGTGTGTCTCTCACATCCGTGTTTCACTCTCTCTCCCTTCCACTCTCTCTTTTAAAAAAAAAACAATGAAAAAAATATCCTCGGGTGAGAATTAACAACAACAAAAATCACCTTTGAAAACATGACTAAGAAGACTGTTCCAGTAGGGTAATGAACTGCATACAGAGACCTAGAAGCCAGACAGTATAATTAGCATGTTGGGGATTTGCTTTATTAGGATAGGTAGGTTAATTAGTTTAGTTTTTGTTTCCCTTCTCATGGCTTACTGCTTCCCAGCTCATTCATAGCTTAGAAGCCAAGATTCTGAGAAGTTTCTCCCCAATCAAAAAAAAAAAAGACAGGCTTCCTTTTCCTTTGGCCTGCTTTAGAATTGTGGCAAAAGGTAGTCCCGCCTGTTTCCCCATTCTGTTTTCTAACCACTTGCTCTCTGCTACTTGCCCTCCTTCCCTGGCAGAAAGCCCCAAGGAAAGCTCGGAGCCGACGGGTTCTCCAGCCC
Organism: Murina feae; assembly: GCA_004026665.1. Lineage (NCBI taxonomy): Eukaryota > Metazoa > Chordata > Mammalia > Chiroptera > Vespertilionidae > Murina > Murina feae. Next base: position 21,416 of record PVJC01013785.1, read on the forward strand.
CTGTGATTCAGCACAGCTCAGCAACAGCACCCAGCAATGGCCTCAGTGTTCGCTCTGCAGCTGAAGCCGTGGCCACCTCAGTCCTCACTCAGATGGCCAGCCAAAGGACAGAACTGAGCATGCCCATACAGTCGCATGTGATTATGACTCCACAGTCCCAGTCTGCGGGCAGATGATGCCTCCCCTGGTGGAGAGGTCCCCAGCCAGAGCTCGCCCATTCAGGAGCCAAGAAAGATGTCATCTTATCCCCTCCCATCTGTCTTGGACATGGCAGAATGGGGGGGAACTGTGTGTTGTGAGTAAAGGACAGATGTGGGGCTTTTCTCTTCAGCCACATGGTTGTGTACGTTGACACCTGTACTAGGAGCCTCCCAGCCCCAGAGCCACATAGATCATCCCCTAAGGGGGGGGTTTTGATGTCCTCACAGCCAAAGGCCCTTCCAGATGGTCTGAACAGTCAATCACCCTTGCCCACGCACCTGTGCTTCTCTCTTTTAACACTAACCCTTGCACTTCTAGGTTTCAGGTTTCCCAGTTTCCTCTCTTCCCAATAAGCCATAAACTGTTACCTTCTTGTTCCTTAGCAGCATGTCACTACCTGCTAGGTAGAGAGAGCCAGAACTGATGGAGTATCACCTGCTGACCCATCGCCAGTCCCCTCATGGACTCAGGACATTGTGTCCCAGTAGCTGCTTCTATCCCTTTTTACCCATCCAAAATTTTAATCAAAATATTCCCTTAGGGAAATTGTAAAGTTAACTTCGACGTATGAAGTAGCAATATTTTTTCCAGCTCTTCCATAAACTTAAGTCCTTCTCCCTATCTTCTACCAAAAAAAACCCAAACAAAAACCAAAAAAAAAAAAAAAGGAAAAAGAAACAAAACCCCAAGAGTTCTAGTCCTTTTTAATCTATTTCCAGAGCTATTTGGATACCAGATTTTGTCTGTTGAGTTTTCCCAGTCTAGTGGTGGGTTCTTTTCCACTTCCCACTAAGCCTTGCAATCTCACCTGGTGGCCTTATTAGATACGGCTTGGTAGTGAAAAGGGGAAGAGCCCAGGATCTGATTGGCTGACTTCTCCTCTCCCTGCTCCATCCTTCAGTCTAATCACCAGGTCAGGCAGGAAAGCTTGTTCCATCAGGTTAATGGAGTGATTCTTAGGTTGTACAAGAGTTGTCTGACCAAAACATACATATTTCTTTTGGTCAGCTTTCCGCTTCTGCCTCTTCCTCTTCATTCTCCTGTCCACATTAATGCCTCTCTCTTCCACGGCTGGTTCAGATGCAGCCCAGGGAGGCTGTCCCTCGCTTTCCCCCATCTCAGCCTCACACATCTGCCTTCTTTTCTGAGCCTCTGGATTTACCTTCTTCCTCTTTCAGCTCGTACGTAGCCTGGCCACTAGGTCTCTCTTCATCTCTTTTCTGCTTTTTACCCCCTAGATGCAGTGCTTCTCCATAGGCCAACCCCCAGGACTCAGGCAGCATAGCCAGGGCCCTGAGAGGGTTTCTCAGCACAAGGTTGGATAGGGGAGGTTGGGGGAGGAGGACGCAGGGGCAGTGCTGATCTCAGCAGAAGAGCCCTGCTTGCTGAAAGGTCCAGCCTGCCTGGGAAATCGGTGACTATTGCTCTCAGTCATCCTCACTTTGAAAAGTTGGGTTACAGAGGAAGAAACTCATCCCTCTGGCCTCTCTTTCTTCCCCATGAAGACGTTTCATCTTCCTTTGGCTCTGAACTATGCAATTTCTACCAGGGCCATAGGAAGCAATCGAAAGCCAGGGGCCTGTGGATAAGTATGTCAGCTCTAGTAGCTCTTCAGCATGAAACCCTTCCAATTGTCCCAGAGCCACCTTCCGCCATCTGCCAAAGCCAAGGATGTCCTTCTCCCCATCTCTCTACCTCCATCTTAAACATACATACAGGTAACTCCCAACTTCCTTTGTTGTTTTGTCTTCCAAAATTGGCTGGCATAGGGGAACGAGGAAATGTTCTAAGCTACAAGATTGCCATCTCCTCAGTGATAAACTGGTGAGCCAGTCAGGTGACATGTTCTACTGCATTGTTTCTAATTTCCCCTTTCAGAGCCGGTGCTGAGCAAGCCACACCTGGTGAAGAGAAAGGAGAGAAACGTGGTTTTCTCATCCTCTACCACCGGGACCCAGCAGGAACAGCCCCTGAGGTGACTCAGATTAGCAAATGGCATGGCAGATGGTCAGGATGCAGGTTTCCGCCTCCGGGGACTCCACTCGCCTGTAAAATTCACAGCCATAACTCGTGCTCAGGGCTCTCAGACACTGCTCCTGGACTCTTCTGCTTTAGTTTGTTTCAGTTTTTTATTGATTTCCCACCAGCAGCCTCGCCCTTAAGCTTGACTGAGTTTATGGCTCCTAAGGAGCCTTCCTAAGACCCTTCACTATTTTCTTCCCCCTTCAGTCAAGTGTGTTTCAAGTGAAGAATAGAATCTCACACAGGCCCTGCCTCACTGCTGGGCGCTGGAGGAGGCTGTCCCGCCATCTGCCCGAGTAGGATAGCTCATTTACGCAGGGGCCTCAGCTCGTTCCTTCACCCCATGTCTAATTCTCATGTTCATCAGTGGAAAATGAGCACTGGAGCCTATATGAGGGGCATTGACTGAACCTCAGTAGAAAAGCAGCAGTGACTTGAGGAAGGGGCAGGACGAGCCTACAGACAGCTCTTCAGTTGGTCCTCGGTCTCACCGAGAAGACAGAGCAACTGCTTACCATGAAGCCTCTCTTATATCAAGGGGAATGCCATTGATCTTGTCCTTGCTGCCAGCCATGTGGCCGCTCTTGCGTGCTCTTTGCCTTCCAGACTCATCTGGACCAGAACCAAACATCATGGAGGGTGCTATTTAGCCCTTTTTAGGCTGCCTAGGGAGCTAAGGGAAGACCTTTCTGAAAGGAGATGGGGTGAGGACCCTGGGACTCTTCCAGGTGAACACAGGGCTAGGCCTCTCACTTCACTCCAAAGACACAGCTGCTAGACATGCAAGGCCAGAAAGCAGGGGTGGGGACATCCGGCATGTAGGCCATTTAAGGCCCGTGAAATCATTTGGTCTGGACTTGGCAAGGCATCAGGGGTGAGTTAATTACCCCTAATTTGTTTAACCAAATATAGATGGCTAATTTTTAAGTTAATAATTTTTATCACCCTTGAATGATGTTATACATGTCCAAATGGCCCTTGGCAGGAAAGAGGTTCCCCAACCCTGACCTAGAGGAAGGGGCCAGAATCATGCGTGGTGTGCAGGCTTCTGCCCCATTTCCTTGACAGCATGCTCAGAGGTGAAAAGCCGGAGAAGCTTCCCCACAGCCATGAGAGGCAGAAGGAGTAGGAGCTTCTTTACTTACTCTTTCCCTGTTGGTTGTATACCCCAGGTTTGGCTTCCTTCAGCTTCTACTCCTCTTCTTGGCCCTAAGACTAGACCCTATTCTCTCAGTGGTGGTAAAAGAGGTGGCCTAGCTGAACCTCACCTTGTTGCCTTCCTATGCCTGTTGTGCTGTTCTTGGCTCCTTTCCTGATTCCCTGCCCCAGCACCACTCCTAGACGGGGTGCTTCGTCATGACCAGGCCTGCTTACAGCCTGCCCACTGAGCAGACACAGGTATTCTCCTCCTGCTTCTAAGGCCCGTGTCCCACACTGAGAAGCTCAATTAAAGGTGCTACCCTGAGACAGCTGTCCCCCCAAAAGTTCTCCCTTTCTTTCAGAACTTCCTTTCCATCCCCATGTCATTATTTCCCATTAGTATTGTACATTGTATACACAGGAAGGAAAAGTATTGTTTTTTATTTCATAACCAGTCTGTTTAGAATCCAGTCCTTCTAGCTGTATCACATATGCCTTTGTTGATGTGCCCTTTATGCTTTCTTTAGACTTTTGTTTAACAGGGATGGAGGGAGGAATAAGACAAGTTAGGATCCTCAGCCTCCCACACCTTAATCTCCCTTCAGAGTACAGAACTAATTCTCTGTTTCTGTTTACAACACACATGTGCACACAGACACGCATCCCCCCTCCCAGGGTGCTGACCCAGCTGGAATGAGCATAGGTGGCTGCTGGCCACCATTCCCATGCTTTGTACCACTTCATTCATCTCTTTTTGGGAAAAGAATGAGAAAAGGCTGGGAGAGTAGGGAAGGTTAAGGCAGCTTATGTCCTTTGTAGAGGCAGGTTTGTATTGTAGCTGGTAGGGCTTGTCTTTAATGGGGACTCAGATATCTTACCAGCATCACTGTGGGTGAGTGAGGTTTTAGCTGTAAGAAAGGGCTATGAGCACTGGTTTCATTGACTTTGCCTCAGGGCGGTGGTTCTCAGAACATGGTCCAGGACCAGCAGCACCAGCGTCTGGGAACTTGTGAGAAATGCACATTCGGGCCCCACCCCTGACCTGCTGAATCAGAACCCTGGGGATGGGCTCTAACAAGCACTCCAGTGGTTCTTACCACACTAAAGCTTGAGAACCACCGCCCTTGGAGCAAGCTGGGAAGTTCCTGTAGGAGGTCAAGACTATGAGTACCATCCTCTGCCTTAGCACTAACATATGTATTTTCCGTTTCCTCCAGTCCCTCTCTTCACCCCCATTAAAACAACAATCACATCATTCATCTCGAAATCTAGGTTTCTCTTCGTCCTACTTACCCCTAAAACCTGTCCTGCATCCGTCTGGGCAGGTGTTGTCCCATATTCCCTTGCAGACTGGTCAGTCCACGCTCTGTTACAGGAAGGACCAGCTGGAGTTTAGCTGTTCAGTTCTCACACACACACATACCCCTTCAGGCAGGAAGACGAGCCTCCAGCCCCGGCAGCAGATGCTGCAGCCTCCTGATATAGTATCTGTTGAAAAGAAAGCAGTGTGTATCTATGGTTATATCTCTGCTCATCTGTATATCTTTGACATGTAGCAAAACCTCTCCATCTCATCAAGGAACTCCACTGGGGATCTGAGTCTCCCCAGTGGTGGTCTTTGACAGGTGGGAGCATGCCGTGCTACAGGCTATTTTGTTACAAAACCATGGTCTCCCTTTCCCCTCCGCCCCATTCAGCATGACCCCTGTGAGCAGGCTCACAACCCCCGGGACGGGGCTGAGGCAGACGCTTCGCTCCATTCTCCCTCACCGTCCCTTCTTCCTTGCCCCTTGCCACTCAGCAATTACCCCAGCCAGGCCTTGCCCCTGTCCCTTGCCCTGACATATATTGTGCCTTATTTATGCTGCAAATATAACATTAAACTCTCGAGAGAATCACTGTTATGTCTGATGTTTCAATCCTCTGATCTACACATCCCACTGTCACTCTTCCTGGGGACTCACTGGGCTTTCCCATCTGATCTTCCTCACTTTCCCATTTCTTAAAACAGAAGGAGCCGGGATTCTTACCCTTCCTTTTTATGCAGTGAAGACACAGTCTAGAGAAGGTGGTGGCTTATATAAACACATAACACAACCAAAGGCAGGGCTCAGATCTGTGCACTGCCCTGTGGCAATGGCCCAGAGCATCATGGGAGCACTCACTAGAGGACGTGTGTGCTTTATGTGGATGGGGGATGGGATGGTGTTTGAAAGCAAGTATACCCCTATCTTCAAGAAGTTCCCAACATGATAGGGGAATGCACAGAGACCAAAAGAGAACCTTTCTATGATTGTATAAATTCTGTGGGCATTGGAGGGGCGGGCATTGATTAGAGAGCAGGTAAGAGAGTTCTCAAGAAAAACAGGTAGCACTGGCCAGTGTGGCCCAGTTAGTTGAGTATCATCTCATGCACCAAGAGGTCCTGGTCAGGGCATATGCCCAGGTTGCGGGTTGTGGGTTCGATCCCAGTGAGGGGAGTGCAGGAGGCAGCCGATCAACGTTCTCTCTGTTTCTCTCCTCTCTCTCTAAAGTCAGTAAAAACATATTAAGAAAAAGAAAAGAAAGAAAAAGAGGTAATGCCTAGGAACCGTATGGAGTAAGGAGGTGCAGAGCAGTCACTACTCACTGGATCGGTGTATCCCTTAGTAACTGTCACAAGCGCGGAGAGTGAGCCAGGCTGAAGAACTTGTCTCTGGGTTTCCCCATAGGAGAGAAATTATCTAAGAAACTGTGACTGATGTTGGGTTTGACACAAATAGGGAGACTGAGTCTCAGAAGTAGGAAAGACAGTCGTGGTCTTCACTGTGTTGTGGTCAGGAACACATGGAGGGCCAGAGAAGGTCAGAAAGGAAGTTGCCGAAAGCCAAATCCTGAAGCCAAGATAAAGAAGTTTGGGAGGGTTGGGATGAGACTCTGAAGGCCGGGCAGTTTCCCATGAAGCAGAATCAACCCATTCCAGCTACTAACCAGAGGAGCCCAGTCGCCTCCATCCTGAACACAGGAAGCCCGCTAGATCAGCTCCTTTCTTCTGGTAGCCTCAGCTCAGATAGTGGTGTGCTTGGTGATCAGAGAAATAAAGGGAGAGCTAGCTGCTTTGCGTCACTTACCGTTCATAGCAATCTCTTGATAATAGTAGTTGCCTCGTTTTATTGATGATGAAATGAGGTAAGGTTAAGACACTTCCTCAAGGCACACAGTGAAGTGCCAACAGCTGGGATTAAAATAGAATTCTGTCGGACCCCAGAGCTGCTCTTTGCAGTGCCCCCCGCCCCCCCACTCTGCTCCTCTGGACTTCTGAGGGGCCAGATCCATTTCCCACAGAAGAACCATCTACCTGTGGTCTTCATTCTCCCCTTTAAGAAGTGGTGAAACTGGAAGATGCAGTGCTGAATGCCAGGTTCTGTGCTTGGGACCAGCGTGAGACAAGCTCACAGAAAGTTCCTCTAACTGAGGCTGCATTAATAGAAATGTAGTATCTAGAGCACCCAGATCAAAACCTGATCTAATCCACCTGCCCAAAGTACATACGGTTCCCAGATGCCTTACTTTAAAGAGACTATAGAGTAGGAGAAGGAAATGTCTTCAAACCTGTGAAAGGCTTGCATACATGAAAGATTGGAGACGTCTCTCCACTCTGATGTTAAGTCTGTGAGACTGAAGAGGCAAAACTAAGACCCCCTGGTGGAAGCCACGAGGAGACGGAAACCAGCTCAATGCAAGGATAAATCTGCGAAGACTCTGGAGATGGTAAGTTCCCAGGGCTCGGGTGTGTCAGCTCCTCACAGCTAACATTCTGAGGACGCTTGCTCTGTGTCAGATCCTGTATTGGATGGATGACCAAAAGTAGCTCCAATACTGCTTGTCCTAGGAAGTAGTTTTTCATGTTGCTATGTTCTGGGTGAAGAAACTGCAGGTTAAAGGTAGACAGCTTGCCTGGGCCGGGCACAGGCTCTTTACATCATGGCACCTCTCCAGGATGGCTGCAGAACTACTGGGGGGTATGGGGGAGGGATCCTAGGATCAGAAGGGAAAGAGCACCAGGTCACTTGAGGGACCCGTTCCTGAGAAGCACGTATTTCCCAAGGCTGGATTCTAGTCTCATGCCCCAGAAGGTCAGAGCCAGGCAGAGGCGGGGTGACTAGAGTGAGGTGGACAAAAATCATAGTCCAGCCCCTGTATTCTGTCCCTGCCTGTCTAGAACTCCGCAGAATCAGGGTCCTAGGCACCTCCACCCACCTGGTCCTTCGAAGAGCCCTAGTCCAGAAAAGGAAATGGCTGGGCCTGACAGTGTGGAGCTGTGGCCACAGGGTGGCAGCAGTGCCTCAGCTGTGGGGAGGGCTCCCGAGCCCCAGGGGAAGCAGGTCCTAAGCAAGCAGTTGCCCTCTAGTGAGGATGGGGTCCACCTACAAAGATTTGAAGCAATCCCCACTCGGTGAGCTCCCACTTTGGTTTTGTTCCCTTCTGCATCTCATTTCCCTTCCCACCGGCAGATCTCAGAGTAGTGGCTCTGAGAGGCACACATGCAGGGGTGTGAATGGGCTGGGTGACCCTAGCTGCAGCCGTTAGGGGAGGGACCCTGGCTGGGTCATCCCGGCCAACTCTGACCCTAACTCTTCTCCCCACTCCCTCTGTTCCAGGACACAATACCTAGCCCTTGCTGACAGGGATTTCTTTATGCTTTTATTCTACAAGTTAGAAAAGAGAGGAGGAGGTGATCAATTGGAGCTCTCCAACCTGTTGAGGGATTGGAGGTTCTTAAAGGCCCCCCAGGGCCTGGCACTGACAAAGCATCTGCAATTAATGATGCTTCTCGAGCTCTGGAGACAGGATTTATGCATCTAATAAAGTCTGTAATTCCAGTCTTAGGGGCTAGGGCCGGAGGCTGGGAGCAGGAAGTCCCGGAGGGGCCATGGGAGGGGATCCCAGGGGCTCTTAATGGAGCCGTGCATTTCCATTGCCTGCTCTACACTCCCCCTCCAGCTGCGGTGGGGGTGGCAGGTAGGGGGACAGGAGGTATAAGAGGCAGATGTGGCCGCAGGAAGGCAGATGACAGCATGGATTCCAGGCAGGCAGCCGTGCTGCTGCTGGTGCTGCTTTTAACAGACTGGGGCCACGCTGAAGGACCAGGGGGCCAGGGTGGAGATCAGATCTTCCTGGTAAGTTAGCACCCCTCCCCACATCACTTCTTCCCTCTAGTTCAGCATGGGGCTTGGGCTTTAGGTTCAAACACTTGTGGCCAGGGTCTTCAAGAAATGGCTACTCAGCCTCCTACAACTTGTCCCTGGAAGCCACATCCTTCCCCTACTGACGTGAATGTCCAAAGCCTTTGCCCATATTCCCTGCTGGATGTCCCTGCACCACAGGAGGAAGGCACCGGACCCCACACGCCACAGGATGCCGAGGCCCCTGCGTCACTCTTACTCTCCTTGCTCCAGGCCATGCAGAGACCCAGCCGGAGCCCAGCCTTCCCGTTTCAGCCCCAAAGGTGAGTCTGAGAGGGACACAGGCAAGGCAGGGGTCAGGGGAGATTAAGAGGGAGGGGGCTAGAGAAGGGACTGGAAGGCCCTGTAGCTGAAGATGGATCTCTCCCAAGGTTTGGCAGAAATACCCAGGGCTCCAGGAGCAACGAACGGCTGAGTACCCGAGCTGGGGAGGGGCTGAGCTTCCCGTTCTGGAGTCTGGCTGCCCCTCAGCGCTTTGGGAAGAAGTGATGTCATCTCTTGATCCATCTGCATGCAAGGCCCACACCCAAAAGTGTCACGTGCCCCCCCCCCCCCCAATAAAGCTTCCTGGCTTCTGAATCCGATGTCTGTGTCTAAGACTTGGTGGGGCTGGGAGGGAGCCCATGGCAAGAACCACAGTTTCTCCATCTCCACCAAACTCCAGAAACACAGGTGATGGGGTTCCCAGAAGTCACTGCACCCAGCCTCCCCCCACCAGAAAAGCCAGCATGGGGACATGTGCGCAACAAAGGGGAGGTGATCTGGCATGAAACTCTGCCATCAACTACTCAGGGGACTAGGAAGATCAGGGTGAAAGGTTCCGAGGAGACGCACATTTATTCTGGGCTCTAGGGGACAGTCCGGTATCATTCCCCTCCATCACCACCAGTAACATGAGGACGGATCCTGGGCCACTGAGGCACTGTGGTCCCTGGCTCCTGGGCCCATGCCCTCCTCAGCCTGCAGGGAGGCAGTCTGTGTCAGAGGTAGAGATGGCACCTCCACAGGGTACCCGAGCTGGGCAGATGCCTGGGCCGAGAGCAAGAAGAGCAGGGAGCGAGGTTGTATGTCCATGAGTCCAGCTGGAGCTTTACTTGCTGCCCGCCATGATCTTGAGGTACTGCAGGGCACGGCGAGCAGCCTCGCCACGAGCTGCCTCCCTGGTGGCTGCGGAGCCGTGACACACGGTGATCGGCTGTGTGGACAGCTCCACCAGGCACTGGCAGAGCCCACTCAGGCTCAACTCCTCTGGAGACCAAGAGAGAGGAGAAGGCAGTGTTGGGTGGCGAGGCAGCACTGAGGGTGGGGGGGTGTGATCCATGCCACCATCATGCCCTCCCCCCACTCCTTACACCCATGTGTACTTGCTCTGGTCCAGTCCCCACCATCCCCCGGATCCCCAACTAGCCATACCAATATCCAGGTAGCTGACATGGAAGGCCTGCTCCTCAGACAGCTCACTGAGGACACTGCAGCAAGCAGGGCCCAGGGCACCTAAGGAGCCCAGGGAGCAGCTGCGGAGGGACAGGATCTTCTCTCCCACCGAATTGCGCAGAGAATCCCAGGTGCAGCCTGGGCCCCGGTTCCGAAGTCCATCCAGGCGGGAGCCCACACCCTGATGAGATTAAAACAGAAAGATGTGGAGAAAAAAAACAAAAACAAAACAAAACAAAAAAACAGAAAGATGTAGCACTGGGGTGGGAGGCCCTGGCATTTAAGAGACTTTGAATGTCTCAGGAGAGAATAGCCCAAAGAATGGTACCTCCAGCCTGTCTCCCCTCAGGCAATTCCCGTTTGACCCCGATCCCTATCAGACCCTGGACTGGGTGGCCAAGCTGCCCTCCTCATCGCAGAAAAAAAAGCCACCAGGCCCCTGGCCTGCACCAGCTCCCGCAAGGCATGCACCAGGTGGGCCTTCAGCTGAAGCTGAACGGGAACCCCAAGAATCCTGGCTCCGATAGGAAAATGGACAGAAGCAGGTCTGGGACCCAGACGGCTCACTCCCGAGTCACAGAACTAAGCCCCCAGCCCTGGCCTGGCACGGAGGACGGCCCACAAGCCACTCACGATGGAGAAGTGATCGTCGTCAGGTTCTGCCTCATTCCCATCCCGGGCGTCCAGAGGCACCGTGTGCACACGAAGCAGCATTTTGGCGGCCGCGTTACGCTTTGCCAGCTTTTTGGAAGTGCCGCTGCCTGCACGTGGGGAGAGGGTTACTGCGTTATAATTCCCAACAGACTCAGTGCTTTCCACCAAGCTCACATCTGGGTTGAGGGTCCCCGTAAGAGAGATCGAGTAGAAAGGGGAGCTCAGGACCTGCCATGCACCTGAGAATATGACTGGCCGGAAGAGGGGGAAGACAGGGCGCAAGGAAGAAGCTAAGAGGAAGGAACCAAGCCGGGGGTCTCAACCAAAAGTGCGGGGCTGTAGCAGAGAGCAGCAGTCCTGTGGCCAGGACTGGAGTGTTGGGGGACAGTAGCTGAAAAAACTCCCTTCTGCCCAGTTACCAATCTCAATGAAGCGCTCCACTCTGCAGGTCATGGTGAACTCTTTGCGATGGGCTGGCCCAGACTCCTGAGTCACCGTGTACTCAGGCAACCGCCAGCCCTTCTGCACCACCAGCTCCTTGGAAGGGAGAAATATGGGTGGATAGGCTGAGTGAGAAGGGTCCAAACATCCTTGCCCTCCTACCCTAGGAGCCTCAGATTCCAGACTAGAGGAGGAATAAATGAGGTGAAAAAAAGCCCTCGGGAAGGGCAAACGCCCCCCATAACCTTCCCTCAGGGCCCCTGGTTCAGGAAGGACAGGCATGCACAGGAAAGGAGGAGGGGGCACACCTGCAGAGCACCAACAGGGTTGCACTCAGACTGCTGAGGGGAGACAGGGGGCTGCACCTCCATGGGGGGGCTCCTGAAGGAAAAAGCGTCCAGGGCCAAAGCTGAGGGGGCTAGTTTTCTCTGCTGCTGCCCAGGAGTCCTAAGCCTCGTTTTGGTTTCCCCCACTCCAAATTCCAGCCTCCTTCCTCCCCCTCCCCTGCAAGTGAGGTCTCCTCCAGGTCCCAGACCCATTTCAATTTTCTGGAACGTACGATCATCACCTCACCAGGACAGGGACAGGGGCTGCATATCCAGTCCCTGGAAGCGCCGGATGGGACTCAAGCACAAGGACCATCACGGGGCCAACTCAGGAGAAAGTGGGGCCTGCAAGACCCTCACCACGGCTCGAACATCATCCCCGTGGCCATTCAACATCACTGATCACCACGGGTCCCAAGAGCTCACCAGCTGGTGCCAAGTCTTCAAACTCTGGTCCCCAACTACTCCAGCCTCTGTTTACTCTCAGATTTCCTCATGCCTGACCAGCCTGGGTCCAAGGGCTGGGGGCCCGGAGCCAGGACCCATTCCTCCCCCCTCAGGCAGTCAGAAGACACAAGATACCTGGTTGGGAGAGCAGATGGAACAGGAGTAGCAGCCGCTGCAGCAGTAAAAACCGGACCGTCCTCAGGCAGTGAAGAGTCTAAGGGAGAAAAAGAACTTCCCGAGGGGAAGGGAGCCTCTGATTCACACCCTTGCGGGGTGGGGACAGTGAAAGGGAGGGGGACCCAGGTCCTCCTGACCTGCTCACCCCCTAAGAAAACTTCCCATTCGAGTCAAAGACTCAGGGAAGCTCAACCACCAGCTCTTCCTCCTGGGATCCTTTGCTTGCCAAACACTGGATCAAAAAGACTGAGAAAAGGAGAAAGAGGGTCTCTGTACCCAAGAACTATAGGAGCAAAAACTCCAACCTCAGTGCAGAAGAGGAAAGGATATCTTGCTAGACATAGAAGGCAACTCCCTTCCAGCCTCAGCCTCCACCCCTCTCCCTCCTTAGCCTGAACCCCAAACCACAGCCACAATCCCTCAGTGGAGCTGGCCATTCCCCCCTGGAAGCACCCTGCTCAGGTCCAGAGGAAACTCAGGAAGAGAAGGTCAAGGTGGCTAAGTGTCACCAGGTCAGGCCTACTGGGCAAAGGGGCTGATGCAGGGGCCTGGGTTCCTGGCAGGGCCTCTAGGATGCCTCAGCTGTTCCTCCCTCACCTGCTGTCCTCCAGGGCCGGCTCCAGCATGCTCCCCCCTTTGAGGTGTTTGAGGGCCACCTCAGCTGCCTTGTGCTTGGCTGCCTTCTTGCTGGGGCCCTGACCTGAGAGAGGGGGCGTGGGCAATACTGGAGGTCACTGGAAGAGAAACCAGCATCCCACAGTCTCTCTCCTCACAGCTACAGCGAGTCAACCAAGCTCCTTCTCACTGGCCTCCCCCTTTCCAAGACGGGAAGTGTTCTATGAGCTCCCCAAATCAAGCCAAGCCAGAGTGCTCCTGGGCTCAGACACCCTGGGTGGAGATTCTTTCTCTGCCTTACTTTCCTTTGGGAAGCACTTTCTCTCAGTAAATAGAAATGGCTGGAAAAACAGAAGTAAGGTCGGTTCTAGCTTTAAAGCCTGGCTCTGACAGTCACTGAATCCCTCTGAACCTGTCTCCTATTCAACAGGAGGGGACTACCGCCTACCTCACTGGGTTAGACTGAGGTTTATGACTAAACAGGAATTTACTTAAGCACCTGCTACAGCGCCCAGCACAGCTGACACTCGCTCCCCAAACACTTTGCTAAGATTTCGGTTCGTCTCCTCTTCCTTCTTCCTCTAGGATGCTGACGATCTGCCGGATCACTGTGGCAATCTTGCTTGCTCCTCTAACTCTCCCAAGTCCTACCCATCTCCTCACAGACCTGTTCTCCCAACCTAGTCAGTGGCTTTTCCCCCTGAAACCTCTCCCTCCCTCACTGCTCTTGGAGAAGAGGACTACGAAGAGACTCCAAGAAATAAAGCCAGTGGGGCCCTGTGAATGAACACCCCAGCAAGGCTGGCCCAAGCCTTCCTCACCAGTGCAGCTGGTGTCGCCAACGGTGACCCGAAAGGTGAAATTAGGCTGGTGGGCTTGGCCCTCGGCTTTGAGAAGGTCGTACACGGGCGTCTTCCCTATTCTGGTCCCATACTCCTGCAGAAGGCTGATCGGGGTCTTGCCTGGGTTGGCTGCCAGCATTTGCTCTATACTGGGGGGAGGGGCACAGACCCTCATCACACCTCCCCTCTTTGCACCCACCTGGCAGAGCACTGCTATATCAGACCCAGGCACACTATGGGGGTCTGAAGGTCCAGGGGACCCCAGGCAATACAGCAGTCATAGGCTAGGTTCAATGAGTAGCGGTGCAGGCTGGGAAAGCAGGGTCCACTCCTTAGGGCAAGCGGGGAACGCACTGTTCCTGTCTCAGTTAAGGCGTGGGATCCGCTAGCCGAGTGCAGGTTGGAAGTGCGTGTCCCCTAACACAGTGCGGCTAAGAACCCAGTTACCCACCAAATGCACTGAATGTCGGGGGCATAAAGCCCAATGCCCCAGTGCAGTCTGGGAATCGGACCAGCCCCAAACTATTTCGAGCTGGAGGCAGTGGCCACTGCTCGGATGAATGCCGGGAACCACAGCCCACTACCCCAGTGCTTGCCGGGAACAACCCTCAGGCCAGGTGCATGCTGGGGCCGCGCCGCTACCCCTCCGCACAGCGCCACGCTCTTCGCGCTGCCGGGATGGATGCAAGGCCGCTCACCTGGGCAGCCCGCAGCCCGTGGTAGTGCCGGAGCCCTGCTCCTCTTCACTCATTCCCTCCTCCGTCCCCGCGGGCGCCACCGTGACTTCTGCCTCCACGCGCCCCAATACACCGCCGACGGGCTAGGGCCGGGGCCAAGCCCGGAGTCGCGGCCGGTCGGGCCCGCCGTGGGGCATTCTGGGATATGGAGTCCCCCCGCCCACCCGACTCTATGAGTCTCCATCAGCAGGGGAGCTATCCGCCCCACAACCCTCCGCGCGGTCCGCCCTCGCAGGCAGCACCGCCTTCTGGGTGGAGCGGACCCCTACACAGTCGCTCCCCGGGATGAGGGTGGGTTGTTTGTTTTAAATACTATCCCGCCTCCTTCCTTCTGCGCCTCCGCTCCCCCTTGCTGTGGGGGGTTGGGGGGAGGCTCTGGACATGCGCAGTAGCAGCGTGGAAGCGGCTAGGGCGGGCGGTGGGGCTAACCAGCGGGAGGGGGGAGAGGGGCAAGGCTTCGAGTGCTCAGCAAACTACCGCACCCAGGAGCTCGCGAGTCACGTTCGTCGCAGCTGGAGGGGCAGGGTCAAGCCTGCACGGGAAGCTTCCGGCGCAATTGGTTATTCCCGACGGCGCTTACTTGCTCGAGGTGTATTGCGATTGGTTACTCCCCCCGAGGGGCAGGGACAAGGGAAAAGTCAGTCCCTTTGACCCCGCCTCCTTCTGGAAAAAAGGTTGTGATTGGCTCGTGGTGAGACTGCCGTCGGGTCCTGGCTCTCGGGGTCTGCGGGGGGAGGCCTGACCTGGCCGCGGGAGGGCACCGTCCTGGGTCCCTCCGAGTGCAAGTCCTTCCCAGCCAGTTCCCCCGAGCGCTCAGCCAGGCCCCTGGCGTCCGGGCCTTCGTCTCCAGAACCTGCTTCCTTTCCCTGGGGGTCCTGTCCCTCTCTTCCCATTGAATTCTGCCCCGCAGCCTGTCGGTGTCCGTTTCCCTTCTAAGGCTTTTGTAGAACGAACCTTTCCGTGACTCTTCCCCAATTCTCCCCCGTGAACCATGCTGTGGCTGCCAGGAGACCCCTCCGGAGCCTGAGCATCAAGGGCGCCACAGGATTGCAAGGACTGAAGCACGTAGTGGTCTCGTTTCCTCTGCCGGGGGTCTTGGGTCTCAGTTGAGAGCAAGAGAAAATTTTGGCCTCTTAAAACAATCGACTAATCTGGCTTTCAGAGGTCCAGTCCCTCCTTCCCAAAGCCACACAACCACTGAACTGAAAGGTGAAGGAAAATCTTGTGCAGAGAAAGAGATCACGAAAAATATCTGATTCTAATGAGTGTTCCGAGAGTGGGACGGGGAAGAAAGGCTGAGCCTGGGGTGGAAGCCCATAAGGATCTTGGAATATTGGGGGGTCATCCAGGAACACGGAAGGGGAGGGGATTGAGCCGAGTGGATTCCCATTGGCTGGAGCTGGAGTGGTGACAATTAGGGGAAGGAAAGCTGGAAAATTGGTATGACTCGGGGAGCAACGCTGTGTGCAGGGGTGGGGTGTTTTCCCACCGCAGGGGCTACAGCCTCGGGGAGTAGGAGGGAGTTCATAAGACTAGTCCGAGGGGGCTCCTGTGGAATCAGCGTGAGGCCCATGGGGGGACCGCCCGCAGGGGGGCGAGGGGCCCAGACAGACCGGGGACAAGCCTGGAGTGCACCGATGGCGGCAGCGGGCTCCTTTAAGAGGCCGGCGGCTCCAGCGTAGCATCCCCCGCTCAGGGCGTGTCCGTCCCCGGGGGCCAGGGCCAGGGGCTGGGAAGCAGCGGGAGTTCCAGCGGAGTGGGGACGG
>PVJC01013786.1:0-37431 GCA_004026665.1 Murina feae
CGCCGCCAGCCTGCTTGCCCCCAATTGCTCCCCCTGCTCACACTCAACTGCTCCCCACTGCCAGCCTGCTCACCCCCAACTAGTACCCCCTGCCGGCTTGATCACCCCCAACTACTCTCCCCTCCTGATTGCCCCTAACCATCTCTGCCTCAGGCCTGACATCATGGCTTTGCCTGGAAGGATGTCCGGGAGGTCTTCCAGAAGGTCACCTCGTCTAATTAGCATACTACCCTTTTATTAGTATAGACTAGAGGCCTGGTGCACGAAATTTTGTGCACGGGGAGGGGCAGGTCCCTCAGTCTGGCCTGTATCCTCTCCAATCCAGGATCCCTCTCTCAATCCGGAACCACTGGCTCCTAACCACTCACCTGCCTGCCTGCCTGATGCCCCTAACTGCTCTCCCCTGCCAGCCAGATCCCCCTAATTGTCTATTTTCTCTCCCCTCCTGGCCTGATCCCCCTAGCTGTCTATCTTCTCTCCCCTCCTGGCCTGATCCCCCTAACTGCCTATTTTCTCTCCCCTGCTGGCCTGATCCCCCTAACTGCCTATTTTCTCTCCCCTCCTGTCCTGACCCCCCTAATTGCCTATCTGCACTCCCCTCCTGGCCTGATCCCCCTAGCTGTCTATCTTCTCTCCCCTCCTGGCCTGATCCCCATAACTACCTGTCTGCACTCCCCTCCTGGCCTGATCCTCCTAACTTCCTATCTTCTCTCCTTTCCTGGCCTGATTCCCTCTAACTGCCTATCTGCTCTCCCTTCCTATCAGCGCCCTTTGGATCCCTGGTGCAGGCTTGCTGAGAGCTTCCCACCGTGGCCCTGCTCCCTTCCTGATTGGTCATTACATGATGGTGTCCTGGCCAATTTGCATATTCCTCTATTATTAGTATAGATATGGCAGCAGGCTGGACTTGGCCAACTCCTGCTCCAAATAAATATGGGCCACTGTGGGTAATTGCTTGTTATCTAAGATGTAATAAAGAGTCCTAAATCATATCCTTGAAACATACACATAATCTGACTTTAGAAACAAATTCACTTATAACTGCACATGAATGTACAATTATCTCAATAAAAATTTCAATTGAAATATAACTATGCCAGAGATCAACACCTGACACTTTTAAGAATTTTTTGAACCCCTATTAATGTACATATTCTCATAAGCCACCTTTGGAATTGAGTCATTAAATCTGCAAAATATGATTTTTAATAAAAATATATTCCATTTAGGTTAGTGTACCAGTATATATTATTATAAAATTCATTTTAATGCAATCCTTTATTATACTTACAATACTGAAAGATATATTTAAACTTCAATCTATGATAAGTCTAACTTACTTCAACTTAATTATTTAAGAAAATTCAAGAGTAATCAATATGTAAATTTTAAAGTGTACGTGGACAAAATATTTTATGAAATAAAAATAAACAAAAGCTGAAAAAAGAAACCTTTCTTCTATTAGAAGGAGAGAAGATAGGCAGGGGGATCAGGCCAGGAGGGGAGAGAAGATAGGCAATCAAAGGTTCATCACACATAACTTTCACCATCCAAGACTAGCTTACGTCCCACCCCCTCTTCTGACATTCTACTATGGCACTCTGAGCCATCTGACTCCAACACACAAGCAGTAGGACCTAGTGTCCTCCCACCTCAAAGAAGCCAGTTTTTAAGATCGCTCCCAAATTCATAAAGATAAAGCAATTAATGTCTTGGTAACAATAACAACTGTCCTGCGAGGGTCCACCCGGAGTTCAGCCCTGTGGAAGAGAAAGATGGCTACAATCCAGAGGCAGACCACCAGCAGCTTGGGAGCACAGACCAGGCCCACAGCCCTGTGGAGCTCCCGTCTTAGTTTAACAAGATGGTGCTCTTGGGCTCAGGTTCCTGTCCTCCCTACACCTGTAGCTTTGCCAGTAAAATGGGGCAACTGATGAACTGACTGCTAAGGATCCTTTAAGTTCTAAATATAATTCTAAAGAAAATAAAAGATGAGAATTATACAAACCTCACGAGGATATTTCTGAGTAAACAGTGGTGGAAACCTGAGATTTCTTACATCAGTTAAGACCTAAAAAGAAAGAAAAGTAAAAGTGTTACTTATCTTTAAATCTATTTTGATATATAGATCTATTTAAACATGAAGTATTTTTGATACTTTAGAGCAGTGGTTCTCAACCTTGGCTGCACGTTAGAATCACCTTGGAATCTTTGTAAAATCCTGATTTCTGGACCTCATCCTCCGGAAATTCCGTTTCTTTGTTACTAATGTTGTGGCCCCATCCCATAACAAAGAAACAGAATTTCCGGAGGATGAGGCCCAGAAATCAGGATTTTAAAAAGATTCCCAGGTGATTCTAATGTGCAGCCAAGGTTGAGAACCACTGCTTTAGAGGAATGACCAAGGAGAGAGGGTGAATATTAACAGGTGGAGAACTCATCAGTAGCTTTTCCTGATGGTAACCTACACATCAGTGTTTCCTGGGCCCAGGTGCACACACCATCCAATCACCAAAACCAGAATCACTCAGTTGTAATTACACTTGAACTATGCACATGATGCCAACACCTGGCCTGTGGCTGAGCACAGGCTGAGAGTACCAAAGTAACTCAGCTCTCAGGAATCCAGTGTCTTTCAGTGGGTAACCTTTCTTATTGGCTCCTAACATCTATGCACTTGATTTTTAAAACAGCATATTCTTTCCTTTTTATTTTTTTGAGTGATGGAAACCAAACAATTATGCCAAATACGGAGTATAAAACTAAGCTTTTAAAAATTCTCTGGGAAGTTTTCGGATAAATTATTATTCTCCATGTTCCAGTTTCCTCGTTTACAAAACAAAGACAATAGGGTCTGCCCTATACAACTATGAGAATTAAATGAGATTAAGTCAGTACCTGCACAGTACCTGGTACTTTTTTTTTTTTTTTGCTTTTTCATCTTAACTTTTAAAAAAAAAATATTTAGTGTTGAAAGTATTACATAGGTCCTCCTTTTCCCCCCATTAACCTGGTACTTCTGTAATGAGGCCAAAATCAGTTGTTTTGTTTTTATTTTTTTAAATAATTCTTTATTGTTGAAAGTACTACATATGTCCCCTTTAGACAAAACCAGTTTTTAGAAATGAAATAAAGCAAATAAGTCTTTATATTTCTTAAGAAATAAGCTGAAAAGGGGGTGTATGGAGGTAGAAGAGGGTAAAGGAGGGATAAATGGTGGTGGAAGAAGACATAAATTGGGGTGAACACACAATACAATAAACAGATAATGAATTGTACATTGTACAATTGTATTGTAGAATTGTACATGTGAAACCTGTAAAACTGTATTAACCAATGTCACCACCTCAGTAATTCAATAAAAATAAAAAAATTAAAAAAATAGAGATAGAAAGAAGCTGGAGTGTACTTTAAAAAAAAGTGGAACTAGGTTGTCATTTGTTACTTCCCACTAAGGAAAACAGAAACTTAACTAGATGAGCCTGTGCCGCAGGCTCATGGAAGAGAGCTCCATGTGCTAACAGGTAGATCATATCAAAATAAGTGCAGGTAAATGCTGGAGTCTGAACTCACTGAATCAACTTTTAATCCTATATAATGAAAGGGTAATATGCAAATTGACCCTACCAGCAGAACCACTGGGAATGACTGGTCACTATAACACACACTGACCACAAGGGGGCAGATGCTCAATGCAAGAGCTGCTCCCTGGTGATCAGTGCACTCCCACAGGGGGAGCTCTGCTCAGCCACAAGCCAGGCTGACGGCTGCCAACACAGCGGTGGTGGTGGGAGCCTCTCCTGCCTCCTCAGCAGTGCTAAGGATGTCCAACTGCAGCTTAGGCCTGCTTCCTGCTGGCAAGTGGACATCCCCCAAGGGCTCCCAGGGTACAGATCGGGCCTAAGCCAGCAGGTGGAGATCTCCTGAGGAGTCCCAGACTACAAGAGGGCACAGGCCTGAGGGACCCCCTGCCGAGTGCACAAATTTTTTGTGCACTGGGCCTCTAGTTAAATAAAAATTTAAAACAAAGGTTTTTATTTAAAACTTAGAATGGAAAAAAGACCACTATCTAATTCCAGAACTGAAACATACGTGTTGGCAAGGATGTTAAAGAACCAGAGCTCTCCTACACCCATGTGGGAATATAAAATGACACTTCCCACACAGCTGATCAATCCTACCTAGGTCAGTATCCACGACAGATGAAAACATGTCTACAAAAGACTTGTTCACAAATATTCATAGTATCTTTGTCCATAAATGTTCTCAATAGGTAAATGGATACATGAACTGTGGTATACATACAATGGAATTTCACTAATAAAAATGAATGAACTACTGATATACTGAGTAACATGAATGAGTCTCAAAAACTTTTCAGTGAGTCAAAAAAGGGAGACACAAAAGAGTATGTTTTGTAAGATTCCATTTATATGAAGTTTTAGAAAAAATAGGAAGTAGATGAGCAGCTGCCTGGGATGGTGGTAGGGCCAGATTGGGAAAGAGCAAAGGAAACCTGGGGTAATAGAAATAGACCATGTTTTAAATGTAGTGGTGGTTACATGGGAATATAAACTTGTAAAAACTCATCAAACTGTACACTTAAAGTGGGTACACTTTACTGTGTGTAAATTGTGCTTCAACAAAATTTATTTAAAAAGGACCTTGTTCAAATCATAAAATGGTCTATTTCACATGCACTAGAGAACTCTGGAGAGATTCTGGCTCAACACGGCATATTTCCTACCACATGTTCAGTAAATATTTGCACTAAAACAAGTGTAACAGAATGTAAAATGTATACTAAGTCTATAAGGATGAGCGCACTGGGAGATAAGTCAAATGTCTGGAAGCTAGAAAGTGGATGGAAGCATAAGCAACTACCTCAGCAGAAGAGAGGAAGGTAAGCCAGGCTGCCACGGGATAATGCCAGTGAACACGGAGTGGGTGATCTGAAAGTATGTACACAGAGTAACATATCCGCATGTAAACATATGAGGCTTATTCTCTGGAGAAACTGAACCAAGAAATTCCAGACTTGGAGTACTCAATAGGAAGGAGGCATGCATTCTGTCGGCACAGAATATCAGGATGAGGTGCAGAGCTGCACATATCCCCATCACGCACACTTTCTCCTCAGGAGAACGAGAGACACTTCTCCAGAGAAAATGGTTCTAGAGGAAAGCCTACAGATGTTGAATTGGGGAGTTCTCTACTACATCCAAGGTAAGAACTGAATTATAGTCCTTTTAGTGAAGTCCTTCCAGTCTCCACTTGAGAGCCCTATTCTTAAATATGAATGAACAGGTGAGGATTATCAACATAATAAAAAAATCATTAAAAACCTGAGTTAGTGATTTTAGCCAGGAGGGAAACATGACTATGAGGGGAGCAGGAGGGAGTTTCTGTGATGGAACAGTTCTGTGTCTACATTGCAGTGGCAGTTACACAAATCTATACCTGAGGTAAAATACCATGGCACTACACATACATTGTACCCAGGTGAAATTCCTGGTTTTGATATTGTGCTATAATTTATGTGAGATGTAACCATTAGGAGAAATTGGGTGAGGAGCACATTGAATCTCTCTGTATTATCTTTGCAACTTCCTGTGGCTCTATATTAATTAAAAAAATTAAAAACCCAGAGGAAAGAGATAATACGGGGTGAAGAAAACTTAAAACACATACATACACACACAACTGAGGTGCTCAAAGATAAGATACAAAATCCAGGTAAAAAGAGTAAAGTGCTATTAAAAAGGAACAATCTTAAACAGTAAAAACTGGATTGTCAAAATAACAAGTTAAGGAATTCTTTTTTTCTCTTTTTTTAAAAACATATTTTATTGATTTTTTACAGAGAGCAAGGGAGAGGGACAGAGAGTTAGAAACATCAATGAGAGAGAAACATCTATCAGCTGCCCCATACACACCCCCTACTGGGGATGTGCCCGCAACCAAGGTACATGCCCTTGACCGGAATCGAACCTGGGACCCTTCAGTCCGCAGGCTGACGCTCTATCCACTGAGTCAAACCGGTTAGGGCTAAGGAATTCTTTTTTAAAAAATGTGTTTTTACTGATTTCAGAGAGTAAGGGAGAGAGAAATAGAAACATCAATGATCAGAAAGAATTCCTAACATTGATTCTCTGACTGGGAATTGACCTCCTGGTTCCCAGGTCAACGCTAAACTGCTGAGATACACTGGCAGGGCAAGTTAAGGAACTCTTGCAAAGAACAATATTAAAAGACAGAAAGATGAAAATAGGAGAAAAAATAAAAGGTGTTTAAGATTAAGTCAGACATTGCAGGAAAAGGAAACAAAAACTAGAGAATTTATTATTTTAAAAATTTATTAGAACTGAAGGATTTATATATTTTAACTGAAAGGACCTGTCAAGTATCAAGCACAGTAAGTAGTGGGCGGAGGAGGAAGGTCAATGAGGACTAAATTTCATAACAGCACTGATAAAGGTAAACCCTAAAAGCTTCCAGAAAGAAAAATAAAACAGGTCAAACATCCCATATAAACAATTCAGGTATCAGCTTCTGGACAACAGCGCTGTGAAGCTACATGAGTCAATCATGACCCTAATACATAATGTGCTTATTGGACATTTGTAAACTTTCTTTGGAGAAATGTCTAAGTCCTTTGCTCATTTTTAAATTGAAGTGTCTTTTTGTTGTCAAATTGTAATAGTTTTCTATATATTCTGGAGACTAGAACCTTATCAGATATATGATTCACAAACATCTTCCATTTTGTAGAGTGTATATTTACATTCTTAGTAGGGTCCTTTGACGCCATATGATTCCTGATCCTTTACATAGGTTGGGCCTGTTTCATATCCCTTTCTGGGCGCTTTTAGGATGTTCTGAAATTGATTCGTTCTGGAAGGTTCTAATGATTAGAAGATATGAGTCCTTTGGCTATCTGTGAGACCTACATCCTCTTCTACCATGGCCAGAAATCAATAAATAAGAACTAAAACTGATGAAGAAACGGTGCTAACAGCTTAAATTTGGAAACAGCTTAAGTTTAAGTTAATGCCAGGGACAGCAGCTACAAAAGCTGAGGTGAACATTTGATGAAGGATGGGGAAGACTGGGACAGAGGTACTTGTAAATACTTTCAGTACTGTCTTCCTTAAAAGCCATGGCCACGGTTTGAGAGGGGAAAAAAACTAAGTATGCTTAGTTTGCCAGCTTTTAAGTGTATGCGTTAAGTGGCAATTTGTCCTCTGGAATAGTCCCCTGACCACCCACTGCCGTTACCACTGCCTCCCACCACTCCCACCCCATGGTTCCCCTCACTCTGCACTTATAGTCACTCAGTACTAGATACTATTAAGTTAGGATTAATTTTAGTAACAATACGGAACTAAAAAATTCAAGTAAATAAATTTTTAAGATTGAGCTTTAAATAGAAGTAAACTGTCTACAAATCTTCCCTTATGGTTCACATTACCTACTTTACTTGTAGTTAACCAATCTGCTGATATTAAGAATAATTTACCCACCTCCCCTCCTGCCGCCCCCCCCCAGGCAAAAAAAGGGGGGGTAACTTATTCCCTGTTTAAATTCTTTTGTAAATTTAAGAATATTTTATTTTTCCACCATTTTTGAGATGGGGAGAACTTACCCTGACTCTCTCCATCTGAGTGCCGAATGGGTACAACAACTCAAACAGAATGAGGCCTAAGGAAAAGATGTCCACTTTATGAGAGTAGTTGTTTCCATGAATCTGAAATCCCACATAAACAAGAAATGTTAGAAAAATATTAATAGAGATAATACAATCGATAATATGACATTGGTGAATCCCCAAGTTGACTTAGTCACTTCTTGGTTTAAATGTACTTGTAGGTACAAAAATGTTAACAAAGAGTTAATAATCTCACAAGCCTCTTTTCTTCAACTCACTGCAGCAGAGTAATTAACCTAGTCAGCATCACAGAAGGGAAGCCAGGACAACCCAGATATGCATCAGTAAAACAGGCCCGGCAGGACCCTGGAGCCTCTGGATGCTGGAAAGGTTTGTGGGAGCAGTAAAAGCTACTCCACTACCCTGAGGTGCGGTTTTTCAAAGTGAACACTATCTAAAGCAGATCTCTTATTCCTAACCATCTTAGTCCTCACCCATTTTTATGAGAAAATCTTCATTACTCCAAACCACTAATCAACTATAGTTAGCCCTCATTAGGGCACTTAATTATGGACCACTCTGCATTCCTAGTTGCATGTTTCATGTGCATATTTCCTATTCACAACTAGAGACGAAGTCCTGCAGGGGAGGGACCTGCCTCTTTTGTATTCCCACCACCAAGAACTGGGTTAAGTACAGAGAAGGCCCTCAATAAATACTTATTTGTTAAAATAAAGTCATGAATTACAACCCAAGCACTCTTAAACTATGCCTCATTCAAATTAAGGTGACCTTGCGGGACTGAGTTGAACTCTTTTATTTGTGAAATTTACTTTGGGCCCCTAATTTGACATTTGGCAAACTAAAGCAGGTGTCACTCTGGGACCCACATCAGCATTTCCTCATGGGGAGTCACAGGGAGCAGCCTGGATGATAAACCCTCACTGACTCCTCTTTCAACAGCACTTGCTGCCTGTCTCCCTGGGCACTGTCTCAGGCCACCTGCCTCTGTGCTTACAGAACACAGCGCATCAGATGGGAAGTCTCCAAGCCCACACCAGCTGCATCACCTTCCAAATTCCTTACCTCTTATCCCTAGGGTCCAACAACAGAGCTTACAGGGTACAGAGAAAAAGGCATCCTCATACAATATTTGGAAAACATAAACTAACACACCTTCATGAAAAGCAACTGGCAATAAGTGTTTACTCCCACTTGATGGCCATAATTAATTCCACCAACCCTAGGAAAGATGGAAATGTGAACAGAGATCTGTGTAGAAGGGTAGTTACCTAAGAGAGATCTGTGCACAGGGTTCTTATCTGAGTGATATTCCCAACAGCAAAATTTACAAGTAACTAAAATGTTCAAAACAATGTTGAATAAATTGCTTAACATAGAGAATACTTTATGGCCAAAAGGTTTCCCAAGAACACTCAATAATGTGGGAAATGTTCACATTTTATTTTTTTATTTTTTTAAAATATATTTTATTGATTTTTTACAGAGAAGAAGGGAGAGGGATAGAGAGCCAGAAACATCGATGAAAGAGAAACACCAATCAGCTGCCTCCTGCACACTCCCCACTGGGGATGTGCCTGCAACCAAGGTACATGCCCTTGACCGGAATCGAACCTGGGACCCTTGAGTCCGCAGGCCGACGCTCTATCCACTGAGCCAAACCGGTTAGGGCGGAAAAGTTCACATTTTAATATTATATTCAAATATTTGCAGGTGTGAATCCCAATTTTGTTTCCTAAAATTAGATTAAAATGTTATAAGATACTAGTGGCCCTGTGCATGAAATTCCTGCACGGGGGTCAGAGGGAGGGGAATGGGGCAGAGTGTTCCTCAGCCCGGCATGCACCCTCTCCAATTTGACATCTCTCTAGCAATCCAGGACCGCTGGCTCCTAATCACTCACCTTCCTGCCTGCCTGATTGCCCCTAACCACTCTGCCTGATGATTGTCCCCAACTGCCCCCCTTCCGGGCTGATCACCCCTAACTGCCGCCCCCCTGCCGACCTGATCGCCAATTGCCTCACCCCCCCACCAACCTGCTGCTCACCCCCAACTGCCCCCTGGCCGGCCTGCTCTCCTCTAATCGCCTCTGCCTCAGCCCTGTCACCATGGCTTTGTCCAGAAGGTCTCCTGGTCTAATTAGCATATTACCCTTTTATTAGTATAAATATGTACACACATACATCTTATGTATTACAAAAAAGGAAATGACTAATGTTTCAGAATGTTCATTAATTTTTAGCTTTTCTTCATACCTTCCTGTATTTCCCATATTCCCTACATAGAGAACAGATTAACATGTAATGAGGGAAAGCCTAGTGTGGCTCAGTGACTGAGCGTTGGTCCCTGAGTCAGGAGGTCACCGTTCGATTCCCAATCAGGGCATAAAGCTGGGTGGTAGGCTCAATCCCCAGGAGGGTGTACAGAGGAGGCAGCCAATTGATGATTCTTTCTTCTACCTCTCTCTCCCTCTCTCTTTCTCTCTCTGAAATCAATAAAAAACAAATTAAAAAAACATATGAGGGGGGAAAATACATTTAAAAAACAAATATGGCTCATGAACACACACAAAGTGATCTTTACAGAACGTCTAAAAAAATGAAAAATTAAGTGCAGTTCTGAAGGGGAACGGAATAAAAGACATCCTTTCAGAATTTAACTAATTGTTTACACTGTAATACTACAACATGACCTGCGTTTCCTGCTAATTACAACAAGAACAAAGTAACTGTGATCTCTGCTCATTAGAAAGAACCTAGAAAAGTAAGAAAATTAAGAACTTTGATAAAAAAATATGTTAAAACAATGTACAGCCTCAGAGGCTTGGGTAAGACAATTCATACAAAGTATTTTGAGAGACTTTTCAAGCAACCCTATATAATAAAAGCCTAATATACAAACTGTCCCCTCAGGTGGTCATTCGACTGAGAGACCAGGAGTTCAACCACTCGTTATGATGTGCACTTACCACCAAGGGGGCGACAGTCAGCGATGTGCTGTGCCCTCTTGCCTGCTACCTGGGAGTGGTGAGAATGCGGGGTGTCTGTCAAGCTCGCTCTCACTCCCCCGGCTACTCTCTCCCAGGATGCCAGGGCTCATGCACTAGGGAAGCCCATGTGCTCAGGTGCCAAGAGCCCATGAGGAGCCTGCCCTGCACGTGCACAGCTTCTTCTAGGTGAGCTGAGCTGTAGCCATCAGTCAGATTCCCTGTGGGTTTGTACAAGAGCTGGTGTGCAAGGCCATCTGGGAGAGAGCACGCTGCCCACCTGGCTTCCGTGCAGCACCACTGGGCAGCCCAGAGGCCCATGCTGCACCCCGGCCTGCAGCATCCAGATGTGCTCACCACATCTCCATGTGGAGACTTGGGCGCCGTGACTCAGGCAGAGGGGGGTGCACAGGGGCCTGGGTGCCCAGATGCTGCCCAGGGCCCAGAGGTCAGCTGGGACCTGCCATTCCGCACCAGATGCTCACACTTCAATCATTGTCCAAGCCTAGGGACCGTACCTGTGCACGGATTTCGTACACTAAGCCTCTAGTATTTTATAAAGTAACAGCTTCTATACTTAAAAATACTGTGGACACTTGAGGATAAAGAAAAAGAAGAGATAAATTAGGTCCCTTCTCTGATAGATTATTATTTTAGAGGGGAAGAAAAACACTTACTTTGACAGTTAAGAATGCTATGAAAAGAATAAACAGTGGTCCTAGCTGGTTTTTCTCAGTGGATAGAGCATCTACTGAAGGATCCCGAGTTCAATTCCAGTCAAGGGCATGTGCCTTGGTTGCAGGCTCGATCCCCAGTGTGGGGCGTGCAAGAGACAGCCAATCAGTGATTCTCTCTCATCATTGATGTTTTCATCTCTCTCTCCCTCCCTCTCCCTTCCTCTCTGAAATATATATATTAAACAGTATAATGTGATAGACCCTGACAGCGAGTGGAGGGATAGTCATCTATTTCACACAGGGTTGGGGAATGGAGACTCCATCTAGTGAGCCCTTCATACTCACCTGAATCCAGGTAGAAAGCCTTTTACTTAGTCATTCCTATTTTGTTTTCACAATAAAGTGAGAAGATATATTTCTAGCCTCTGGAATAACGATGAATTTTAAAAAATGCTATTACAAACATTTTAATGTCAATTCTGATACACACCTACGTAGAAAAATCAGAAAACTCCAAAATATCTTTCAAAGCTCCTATACAGAAGCAATGACTGCTGGTACTTTATGGTTCTTCTTTTCTGCCTTTATTCACATGGATATGAAGATGTACTTCCAGTACTTTGATATTTCATACAGTTTTCATTTCTCCTGTTGCCAGGGTCTGGCCACATCACTTGACTAAATGATATGGTGATTCAATTACTCAGACCAACAGATTTCTTCTACTCAAGCCATTTGGATACTTTTGCTTGCAAATAATCAACTATGCCTCTTATGAATTACAATCTCTGCCATATGTATTATGTATTTTTTTAAACTATATAAGTTTATTTAAAAAGTCACAGAGATAGAAGAAATGGGCTCAGGAAACAAGTTACAGAAGCAAAGAAAGGGCCCTTGGAACTTAGGAGTGAGGGAGGAAAAGGTAATGTGCCTGCCGAGAGGAGAAGGGAGAGGGAAAACGATCGGGACTGGGGCTGGGTGCTGGCAGTGGGTGTGAGTGGGGCCGGCATCGGAAATGGGTGCAAATGGTGGCTGTGGCGCTGGCAATGGGTGCAAGTGGGGCTGTCACCAGCAGCAGGTAGGTGCAAGAGGTGGCTGCTGGCCCTGATCGCCCCTCAGGAGCAGGGGGAGGTGGAAAAGCCCTGAGGGGTGATCAGGATCAGCAGTCTCCATTCACACCCACTGATGGCACCAGCAACTGGGCCTGGTGCTGGGCCCCAGCAGCAGGTGCAAGTGGTAGCTGCAGCACCGGCAATGGTTGTGAGCAGGGCCAGTGCTGGCAGCAGGTGAGAGCACCCGGCAAGACCGCAGTACACAAGAGCAAAGAATTTTCAGTAACCACCAGAGGCTACAGTGCCCGACGACAGTGATAGGTGCCATGCCTTGGTCTGGCGCCCCCACTCACACATGCTCCACCATCCTGCTATGGCCAATGCCCACCATGTTCCGCATTCTGTTGCCTGCTGCCAATGCCCTCCATATTCCATGCGTACTCCCTGGTAGTCAGCACACATCATAGCGACCGGTTGTTTGGTTGTTCTGCCATTTGGTCTATTTGCATATTAGGGTTTTATATATATAGATAGGTAGGAAAGGAGTAAAAGGGGAGGCCAGCCATTATAGGTATGCCCAGTAAAGCTGGGATGCCCACAGGAAGATATTTGTCTGTCAGTCACACCTGAGAATAGGTCATGGGCCAGAATGGGCATGGCCACTGCAAGGGCATGAGATTTGGGATATTTAAATCCTTGAAAGGAGTTTGCTCTCTTGTTCTCTTGTGCTATTGGTATGTTGTGCTTAACTCCTGGTTTGCGGGGCTCTCTCCCCTGAATTCTGAGCCCAACTCCTTCTCCCATGGCCATGTGACTGCCCCCCCCCACCCCACCAACCTCCACTCCCACACACACACACACACACACACTCAATGGACTAATGGACTAGCCTGATGCTTTGCTTCTAGCTCTACTGAAACCCCAGGTACAGTTCTTTTAAATTGGATTAAGGGAAATGGGACTTTAGAAACACAGAGAAATACTAGTAATTCCACAAAAATAAAAAGAACTCATCCTCCCGTGTGAGCCTCAGAAAAGTCTTTTTCTCAAGATATCATAGAACCCCACCCTCAGCACCTAGTGGAAAAGAGGCTACCCCAATAAAAGAAGTATATTTTATTTTAATTAATTTATTAATAAACTAGTGGCCTGGTGCACGAAATCCATGCATGGGGTGGGGGATACCTCAACCCAGACTGCACCCTCTCCATTCCAGGACCCCTCAGGGGATGTCCAACTGCTGGGATCGGGCCTAAATCGGCAATCGGACATCTCTCTTGTAATCCAGGACTGTAGGCTCCTAACCACTCACCTATCTGCTTGTCGGGTTACCCCTAACTGCCCTCCCCTGCCAGCCTGGTCATCCCTAACTGCCCTCCCTAGCTAGCCTGGTCATCCCTAACTGCCCTCCCCAGCTAGCCTGGTCATTCCTAACTGCCCTCCCCTGCTGGCCTCGTCACTCCTAACTGCTCTCCCCTGCCAGTCTACTCACCCCTAACTGCCTCTGCCTTGGCCCCTGCCACCATGCTTTTTCCGACAGGATGTCTGGGCTAATTAGCATACTATCCTTTAATTAGTATAGATAAGTATTTGTTATATTATTCTTTACTTTTCAATATGTATTTAAAATACTCCCGAATATTTTAAGGGAATAAAAATGGTCAAGTTGCAGAAAAATAAAAGTTTTGAAATACAACTTGGTAGGCTTAAAAGCAACAACATTTGCGTAAAAGGGCATAAGTTGCAGTTGGCAACAAAACTTGTTGTTAGGATTACTTGGTTAATATTCTTTTGTTGGAAAGGTGTGGTTTGGGCAAAGGAGAAAAGGAAACCAGCCCTGTAAAAGGGAATGTCTGATTGGACCGTTGCCACCGCAGAAAGGGGCAGGTGTGGCAATGGTTCAGGCTGTCCCTCAGGCAAGGATGTCTGTGTGTATGAGATACCAAAGATCACCTGTCACACCTGAAACACAATTTGCTAATACAATTGCAGACCTCAGAAAGAATCACTGTTTTTAAAACTATAATTTCCCTGACATATAAAATATACGTACATATAAATATGCATGCACTCTTCTGAGCTTCCCCTGCCCTCCACTAAATATTTGGCTATGGCCTGCTTTTCATGTCAGTGAACTAGATGTACAGACATAATTTTTAATGGCTACAGTGTTAT
Organism: Murina feae; assembly: GCA_004026665.1. NCBI lineage: Eukaryota > Metazoa > Chordata > Mammalia > Chiroptera > Vespertilionidae > Murina > Murina feae. The sequence goes on from PVJC01013786.1 coordinate 14,563, forward strand.
CCCTGACTGTTTGACATTACTATGGTTTACTTCATTAACCCTTTATTGTGAGGCAGGTTGTTTCCGGTTTCCCCTGGCATCAACAACTACAGTAAACATAATTGCTTATTTGACTGTTTACTTAGGACACATTCACAGACATGGAACTTCTGGCCCAAAGCTAATTCACTTGAATTTTGATCCACATTTCCAAACTGACTTTCTAGAAAGTGCTTGTTTGTTTAGTCCATTGGTTTTAAATCAGATTACACTCCCACAAATGGGGTAAGAGAAAATTGTTCAACACATCTTAGGCAAATTGCAAACTCTTGCTGAATTTGAGTGACCTCTCCCCTGCACAGCTGTCTTCGCGCTTTTCAGGGCACTTTTTAAGGAAGGAAAGGGATCCGGCATCCCTACAGCTAGCCCACAGGAATAAAGCTGGAAAAGCAAAGTTTCCCAAGGAGGTGGAAGCGCAGTGGGGACCCAGCCGGAGAAGGGGCGCACCCAGATGGCCCCTGCACTCCAGGGCTGGGTCGGGGCACATGGGGCAGGGCCAGCCCTGGGCTGGCCATGGGGCTCAGCCATGAACCCTCGGGCCATGTTCCCTCTGGCTGCCTTCCCTCCAGCCCTGAGCAGTAAGAGGTAAGGGGCCCCGGTATCCTTCCCTGAACCTGTCCCTGAAAGGGTGGGGACAGTGGATGGTGGGGAGACCCAATCCTAACTCCTGAATCCTGCACACTATGCTACTGAGAAACCTTAGGCAGAGACAGACCACCAGGGGCAGAACCAGGAAGATCTAGGCTGGAGGGTGAAGTCCAGGGAGGTGCAGGTGGCATGGCCGAGGGCCCTGTGTGGGTGCAAAAGTGTGAGTGTGTGTCTGTCGCTCAGGTCCATGCTCATGCACACACCCACATGCCTGCACTCTAGCTCTGCACTCTTGGCCACCAAGGTTACCTCCACAGAGCCTGCTGTGAGCTCGGATGCATCCAGTCCCAGCACCAAGCAAATCTGAGAAAGTTTTAGCACTCGGAACCCAGACTGATGCCCCCCTCCCGCCTCCCACCTCCTCCCTCCTGCCTCCCACCGAATGTCCGCTCAGGCGGGGACAGGGAGCTCTGGGCCCCAGGTTTGAAGTCCGGCCACACACCTCTGATCGTGGGGGTGGAAGGGAGCTCTGGAGGGAGCTCTGAGCCCTAGCTGGAGGCGGCAACAACAGGGAGCTCTGGGCTCCGGGTTTGAAGGCTGGCCACACCTTCGATCGCAGCAGACCCAGTATTCCGCCACACCCTGGCAGGGGCCCAGAGCTCCCTCCCACTGCTGGGACCCGACTAGGGTCCAGGGCCCAGTCATTTGGTCATCCCTCACTGCCCCCCCCCTCCACTGGCCTGGTTGTCCCAGGAAGCCTCCTATTTGGTCGTCTGTTCGGTTGTAACAGACTCTGGCTCTTTATATGTTAGGATGTTCAAATATCAACTATAAATAAAGCCTAGTATATTTTTCATCTAGCTTCCCTACATGGGTAAAAGATCCATTCAAAGAGCAAAATGAGCCCTGACCAGTGTGGTTCAGTTGGTTGGAGCACCATCCCATGCACCGAAAGGTCATGGATTCAATTCCCAGTCAGGGCACATACCTCAGTTGTGAGTTTGATCCCCAGTCAGGGCATGTGCGAGAAGAAACTGAACAATGTTTCTCTCTCACATCAATACTTCTCTCTCTTGCTCTCTCCCTTTCACTTCCTCTATCTCTAAATCCTCAGTTGAGGATTTTTTAAAAAGTGAAAAATGAATTAAGGATATTAAATTGACAGAGTAAAAAACATACAATAATATAGTTTTAGATTCCATAGGGTAAATAACTTTTAAGAAACTATTACTTACTGAATTCTGATGTACTATCTAACAGGAATAACCGCAATTCCTTGAAAATGCTATAAAAAAAATCCCTCCCTTTCCAACTACATATCTGTATGAGGTAAGATTTTCTTCTTTCGCTTCACACAAAATAACATATTGTAACAAACTGAATGCAAAGCAGATAGGAGAATCTAGCTCTTTTAAGTCAGATATTAAAGAGATCTGTTAAAATGTAAACAAATGCCACTCTTCTCAACAATGCTTTTTTGTTTTGAAAAATATCATAAAAGTATTTTTGGGATAAGATAGGTTTAATATTATTAAACTAACTAGGGGCCTGGTGCACAAAAATTTGTACATTCGGGAGGTCCCTCAGCCTGGCCTGTGCCCTCTCACAGTCTGGGACCCCTTGGGGGATGTCCACCTGCTGGCATGCCTGGCCAGCCTGGGTGAGGGGCTGATGGCTGTTTGCAGGCTGGCCAAGCCCCCCAGTGTGGACCCTCACCCCATTGGGGTGTGGCCAGCCTGGGTGAGGAGCTGAGGGCCATTTTCAGGCTGCTCATAGTCCCTTCATGGTTCGAGTCCCCTACTGGGGTGCCTGGGCAGCCTGGGTGCAGGGCTGAGGGCCATTTTCAGGCTTTCAGGATGCCCACAGCTCCCACTGACCCAATGTCCCAGCAAGGCTGGCTGGAAGCAGGTTTCTGGGGTTTATTTATCTATAATTGATACACTGTTTCTTTAAGCTGAGGCCTAGGCAGGTAACAAAGCCTCCTATTGGCTTCAGCTCTGTGGCTTCTATAATTTAAAGAATGTTGCCTTCGTAGAGGCCCAGCTGGCCTAAACAGGCAGTTTCCTCCATCGCTGGTGCAACAGAAGCCTCCTGTTTGGTTCAGCTCTGTGGCTTCTATAATTGCAACTATGTTGCCATGAGCAGAGAGAGGCCCAGCCGGCCTAGGCAAACAGTTTACTCCTGGTGCAACGGAAGCCTCCTATTTACTCTAGTTCCATGACTGCCGGCCGCCATCTTGGCTGGGTTAATTTGCATACAGCCGCTCTGATTGGCTGGTGGGCGTGGCTTAGGTGTCCCAGAAAAAAACGGTCAATTTCAATATTACTCTATTAGATTAGATAAATTTTATAGATTTTTCAGTTTTAATCTCTAATATGGCAAATACTGGTAAATAAAATCCCATTAAGAAAAACTCTTGGGTTTTCAGTCATATTTACATGTATAAACAGGTACTGATGTTACCATCATTAGCTAGTTATTAATAGGAAGAGAGCAAGCAAAGTCAGACATTGGTAAGCATGGTCAGCTGGGAAGCATGAGCCTGTTTGCTTCACTAGGAAGCTACAGCTTCATACCCCAAGGAATTGTATCATTATCCCTCCAAGGAGTTTAACATCCCTCCCTTCTCTCTTCCAGTACTGGATTGTATATGGAGGGGGAGCAGGGAGAGGTAAGCACATATGCAATAAAGTCAAAATGGTGCAGGGGGAAATGCTTGACTCTAGACGCCTGTCAGCCTAACCTGGAAAAGGGATCATTGGACCCATCAGAAGCCTGGAAATCTTGGAAAGTTGAAAAAGCTCCCGGTTAAAATCCCAAGAGAACAAAGCACACGATCCTGTACATTCTCTCTCTCTTTCTTTCTCTCCCTCCCTCCCTCTCTCTCTCGCTCCCTCCCTTCTCCCCACCCCCTCTCTCTCATACACATCCATACTCACTCCATTTGTTTGCAACTCTCCCACCAGAGAGCATGCAACTATGCATTTCTAGTGGCCACCTGGGGCCTGCTACAGACTGCTTGGGCTCCAAAGGACTATGAAGCAGAAACTCTGGGCACTGGCTTTTGTTTTGGCCCTGCTGAAGACATGGTGGGACTTTTACCATGGCAGGATGGAGGCAGGTGGGACATGGGGAAGCCAGGAGGGGAACTCTTTTGATTTTGCATCAGAATAAACCATCCTGCCACACCACAATCTCCCCTGCATGAGTCCTTAAAATGCTTTTCTTGAAATCCCTGGAAGGGCCTGTTTCCCACCCATAACACTGAGACCACAAAATCTGAGAATGGCTCATCTAAGCATAAATAAGCTTGTGAATATCATTATCCTGATGTTGACTGGGCATGCTATTCTGAAGCCCCCAGGACAGTCCTCCCACCACTCTTTCAGGCTCTGTCCTGTCCTGTTCTGTGGGAGACTCAGCATCCAAGGACAAGATATTCCAGCCTTTACCTCCTGTCACAGTACATTCTGGCAGTTGCCTGTGAATTACTATAGAGGAGAGCTCAGTACAGCACCTCTGGCTCTAATTTCTTTGAAAACAGTTCCTACACCATTTACACAAGGTGATCTGGAGTTAAGTATGGGAGGGCTTCAAAGTATAAATTTCTGGTTGCTGTTAGGTTATGGTTTAAAAGGTGAGCATGTTTTATGCATTGTGTGTTTTTAATCCATCTCCAGTGCAAGTGCAGAAACTGTCCCCTACCTGTACTGCGTGTGGAACTCTACTACCAGTTTTCATACTTTTCAGATTTCATTTTATTGGATATTTTAAGTAGAACATAGATGGAGATTCATGGGACATATCTAGCTTGCAGTCATACTAACTAAAAATCTGTTTTTAATTAAGAAGGAAAACAAAAACACTCACCTGTTCTGGGCTCATATACAGTTTGGTCCCCACTTGTCCTGTGTGCCGGGCATATGCCGGCATTGGGGTCAGAACCATGGGCTCTTCCTCGTCTTGGTCCATTGCTGTCACTAATCCAAAGTCTCCAACCTTGACCACGTCGTCCATTGTAAAGAATATGTTGGAAGGCTGGAAAAAAATAAAACGGACAAAAGTACAATGGATGTATACAGAAAAGGAAAGTGAAGGGAATTTATTAAAATGACAACAGGAAATAAATACAATAAACTAGATATTCTCAGGTATGTTTCCCTTTAAAATGAGTTAATATGAAAATACCACTGATCCTTCCATGCTGGTGCAGTAAGTAAAGAAAAGCTAGCACGGGGGTCAGCATTTAGCCATTTAGAGCATGAATGAGCAAACAACATCTACTTAAACACTTAGAGACTCTCATTAGCTAGAGCCCAAGGTATTTAATGCTCAGTCTTATTATTCTATATTAGAGGTCCAGTGCACAAAAATTTCTGCACTCAGGGGGGTCCCTCAGCCCGGCCTGTGCCCTCTCGCAGCCTGGGACCCCTCAGGGGATGTCCACCAGCTGGCTTAGGCCCGCTTCCTGGGGAATTGGGCCTAAGCTGGCAGTCAGACATCCCTCTGGCAGTCCGGGAGCTCTCAAGGGATGTCTACTTGCGAGTGGGGAGCAGGCTTAAGCTGCAGTTGGACATCCTTAGCGCTGCTGAGGAGGCAAGAAAGGCTCCCACTACCACTGCTGTACTGGCAGCCATCAGTCTGGCTTGTGGCTGAGCAGAGCTCCCACTGTGGGAACTCACTGACCACCAGGGAGCAGCTCCTGCATTGAATGTCTGCCCCCTGGTGGTCAGTGTGTGTGTCATAGTGACCAGTCATTCCCAGTGGTTATGCTGTTAAGTCAATTTGCATATCACCCTTTTATTATATAGGATAGAGGCCTGGTGCATGGGTGAGGGCCGGCTGGTTTGCCCCGAAGGGTGTCCCGGATCAGGATGAGGGTCCCGCTGGGGTGCCTGGCCAGCCTGGGTGAGGGGCTGAGAGCCATTTTTAGACTGGCCACATCCCCTTCAGGGAGGGGCCTCCCCCCTGAGGTGACTGGCCAGCCTGGGTGAGTGGCTGATGGCTGTTTGCAGGCTGGCCACAACCCCTTCAAGGTGGGGGGTCCTGCTGAGGTGCCTGGCCAGTCTGGGTGAGTGGCTGATGGCTATTTGCAGGCTGGCCAAGCCCCCCAGCAGGGACCTTCACCCCATGAGAGTGTGGCCATCCTGGGTGAGGGGCTGATTGCTGTTTGCAGGCTGGCCATGGCCCCCAGCAACCCAAGCTTCCAGTGAGGCTGGCTGGAAGCAGGTATCTGGGATTTATTTATCTTCTATAATTGAAACTTTGTTGCCTTGAGCAGAGGTCACAGCCCACCAGGGCAGACAGGAAGCTTGGCTTCCTCTATCACCAGGGCAGCCAAACCTCCTGCTTGCTCCATCTCCGTGGATGCCGGCCACCATCTTGGTTGGGTTAATTTGCATATAGTCACTTTAACTGGCTGGTGGGCGTGGCTTGGTGTGTAGCAGAGTGACACCAATTAGCATATTACTCTTTTATTAGTGTAGATATTCTCTCCTGGCAAGCTTCTCTACATTTATAACTGAAGTAAGGACTATAATAATAGTAACAATACTATCAAATGCATATATAGCACTTAAAATATGTCAGGAGCCAGTCTAAGCTGGTTACTACTATTAACTCATGCAATACTCACAGCCCTATTAGTTCTATTAGTCTTTCATTTTACAGACATGCCAATTGAGACCCAGAGAAGTTAGGTAAACTGCCCAATGTTATCCAGGTAGTAGTAAGTGGTGGAGCAGGGTTTCAAACTCAGGCAGTCTGGCTCCATGAGAAAAGGATGTCTGCTTCAATACCAGAGGTCCAGTATTCAGTTTAGCATGTGACTTATGGTAGCTAATCAGTATTGTTTGATGAATGAATAAAACAGACTGATTTTGGGTTTATGTCCGAGAAGGAAAAAGCAGGCTGCCACAGAGAATAAGAACTCTTAATTGCAACCAATGCTGCCTCTTCTAATATCCACATGCTCTCATGTATTCCAAGGCTGCTGGTCCAAGTTACAAACTCTCACATGCAACTGTTTAAGAGAGAGAACTAACCAAGTTTCTCATGGTCCTTAAACTCAGGTCCCCTACATGAACTCTATCATCTTCCTTCAGAGCCTATCCTCACCCCTGCTAACAGGATCACCATTTAGAGCCTTAAAAAGAGGAAAAGATAGCTACTTAGTTTAGGAAATTGTATTTCCTCAGGGTTCAAATCCTACCAGACAGGTAACACTTTATTCCCAAACTCTAAAATGCCATGATACAGTTGTGACTTTGAAGCAATAACATTATTGCACATAACCAAAATCTATGGTAATAACCACCTTCTCACCCACAAATAATCTTGTGAGAGAGCTGCCTTAAATTTTACTGCTCCTGTCCTCCCATCATCTGGTGTTATTACTGAACATCGTAATAGACTTCCCTTTTTTTTTTTTTAATTTTTAGGCTCTCTAGCATCTATCCCCCTGCACTTCACCAGAAGCATCCTAACTGGACTTTGAGAATCCTTCCCAACTGTGCAGCAACCCATGGCTGCACATCCTGAGGATGCATAAACCATCAGCATAATCCTATCCCCTGGCCGGGATACTGGTTTAGGGATGAGTATATGACCTTGACTTTTCAGTTAGGATAAGGTGATCAGATTTAAAGCAGTACACCATTGACCTGGGGGCGGGGGGGTTCTTCCTTTTTCTCTTTTTTTATTTTTTATTATTACTTAAAATATTACAAAGAGTAATCAGGACTTTTTTAAAACGCTGTGGGATGCAGGACAAATTGTTAAAAATCAGGACTGTCCCACCAAAAGCGGGACGTCTGGTCACCTTCCTCGTAACTGGAAACTCAGGACTTCTGGTCAATGGTAGGGAAGAAGGACACTTTCCTCCCACACCCTATCTCATCACTCCGAAAGACTTAAAATGTGCAGTCCTGCGAATAATAGTGGCAGCTGAACAGAGACTGTGAAGGGAAAGCCTGCCTGAAAGTGGAAACAAGAAACAGGGCAAGGAGAGAGGAGACTGTATTCTGGCCACATCACTGAACCTTTACTTGAATCCTGGACAGTTCATTTACATGAGCCAATACATTTCATTTCTGATTAAATTATTATAAGTGCTTTTGATTGCAAACAAGAGAATAATAAAAAAAATTATATGAGCATATAGAATGCATCAGGCATTGTGCTAAGGATTTAACAGGTGAAAAAAGACATGGCTTCTGCCTCTGTGGAAACCAGGGGATAAATAATACAACTATGATGAGGATTACGAAGGAGAAACACCAGGTTCTATGAGAACACTGTGTATTTAAGAAACTGAGAAAAACCCAGTGCAACTTGAGTAAAGAGAAGATTAGAAGTCAGTTGGAAGAATCAGGGGTCAGAGAGCACTGATGACAAAATGTGACCAAAATATAAAAAGGGGAGAGGGCTTAGGAGGTTTCACATTGAGCTCAAAGACTTAGATCAGAATGGACAGCATGCAGAGCTTTTTTATTAAGAATAAAATTATTGGGAGAATTTCTTTCTGGTTCACCAGAAATCTTTAAGAGAAATTCATCTTTACAAAAGAATACTTTTTTTGATATCTAGAAAAACTAGAGAAAATTAATTTTCTTGAAATTTTTTGGTGCACAAATACAAGAAAAATCTTTAGACAACATTGTAGCATTAAATAAATATTCACCAGTCCTATATAATAAAAAGCTAATATGCAAATTGACCGAAAGGCAGAATGACTGCTCGCTATGACTGACCACCAGGGGGCAGACACACACTGACCACAAGAAGGCAGACGCTCAACATAGGTGCTACCCACTGGTGGTCAGTGCACTCCCACAGGGGGAGTGCTGCTCAGCCAGAAACCGGATTCATGGCTGGCAAGCGCAGCGGCGGTGGTGGGAGCCTCTCTTGCCTCCGCAGCACTAAGGATGTCCAACTGCCGGCTTAGGCCCATGAATGGGCCTAAGCCATCAGGTGGACATCTCTTGAGGGCTCCCAAACTGCAAGAGGGCGCAGGCTGGGCTGAGAGCTTCCCACAACCAAGTGCATAAATTTCATGCACCAGGCTTCTAGTATCTCATAAACACTGTAAAATCAGCACAATATTCAAAATTAATAAGAACATAATTACATGGCTTTCAATGTAACATTTTGGTTGTGGAATAAGTGTTCAGTACAAAAAGAATCTGCACATTAGATAACTGGTTCCTACCAAATGACAAAACTGTACCCATTTTCCAATAGCCAACACACACTCAAGTTAGGGGCATCTAACCTCATGGAAGCTGTCTTCTCCCTTCCGATCAAAACCAACCATGTCTGAACTTCTCACTCATGCAGAATGATTCCTGGAAATTAGTTCTGGCCACATCCAGAATGTGCTGATTAGGTATAATTCAACACAATTACTTTGGAAAATAGGAATTATTTGTAATTTGAGTTCCTATTAAAAATATACTCAAAGATTTAAAAACCCACTGCTGACTTTAAAAAGAAAACTACTTCAGGACCCTATGGGAATCTGTGCCATAGAAAAATGTATTGCCATACACTCAAAGCCATAGAAAACGGTACTGACTTTTACGTAAGATGCTTTTTCTTCAGGAGATTGGAAATACTTTTTACTGTAAAACGAATATAAACATATTACTTCTTTATTTTTTAAATATAATTTTATTGATTTCAGAGAGCAAGGAAGAGGGAGAGAGAGATAAGATCAAGCTTGCAACCTGAGTATGTTCCCTGACCAGGACTCGAACCATGACCTCCTGGTTCATAGGTCGATGCTGAACCATAGGGCCTGCTTGAGTTTTTTAAATCATGAGATTTCTTATTTTTATGTTCCCAGATCTCTGCTCCTGTTGTCTTCACTCTCCTCCACTCTTAGGGTACTTCCATTAAAAAGTGATAAATACTGCAAGTACTGCATAAAACGTCAGCTTGAAACCTGTGGGTGAGGTTCCATAGTACCAACCTTGAGGTCCCTATGCATGAGGCCCTTACTGTGCAGGAACTCCACCGCCTCTGCGATCTGCAGGAAAATGTGCAGGCACGTGTCCCATCCTCTCTCCTCCATACTGCACCGGCTGTTCATCCAGTCCTTTAGGTTCTCTTTTCTGCACAGCTGCATCTGAATGTAAAGATATACCTTTGGGGAACTGGGTTGCAGCTTTTCTGCAGTATTTTTAGTGAGATCTAGACTTAAAGTGGTTGGTCTTGGAAGAGAAATAGACAAAATAGGTTCCGAAGATTTGCTACTGGAATGCTTGGCAGCAGTTAGTTTATTAGCATGATGATTGCCAATGTTCAGTTGTTTAGCTTTGGGCTCTTCTTTACTGGATGCATTATCACAGCCTGAATCTTCAAACACTATGGAAGAGGAGGTTCTCTCCCTGGACTTTACATAAGGAGAAGCTTCAGAGGGACAAAGTTCAAAGGAGTGTCCCTCTTCGCTGCCTTCCATGGTGCCATCTTCCACATCACAGTCTGTGAGGCAGCTGTCCTGGAGGTTGTGCACAGCACCCACTGACGCACTGGTGTCTCCAAGGCCTAGTCCTGAAAATTCCAGTGGAGAGAAGTTGCTCTCAGATGAACTTGTCTGGCCACAGGAAATCCCCACTGAAAAAGACCTGCTTCTTTGTGGTGAAGGAGCTATGATTTCAATATGTTCCTTTGTAGAGAAAGGATCCATTCTGCGTATTTTAACTGATGGTGCATCCACTGGACTGGGAGAGCTGAGTGGCCAGTCTGTGCTAAAAGTGGGAGAAATACAAAAGGATGAGAGTAAACAAGTGTTAATTAAGTTATGTGAAATACACCCTTTGTTTTAAAAGCTCCAACTACAATAAAGCCAGTTACCAAAACACAAGCCACGTACAGATTAAAATGAAAACATGCTACGAGACAAAGAACATCACATCACATCCATTCCTTCTAAAAAGCTTAATTTAAGACATTAATTTATATTTGAAAGCATTATCTGGGATTGTCACACAGGGCCAGCCACAGCCTTTATGTACAACACAAAGCAGTGAAGGAAAACCAAGGGCAGGAACCCTCGGTGGCCGTGACTCTGAAGCCCCGGTCCCATCAGGGCTGAAGCTCACAGGTCTGGAGACAAGAGGCCACTTCACAGGATCCTTCCATGGTCTGGCTATAATGGGTGTCACTGCAACAAGTGTTGTGCCCTACTTTAAGGCAGGAATTTTACTCCACCTGATTGGTAAACAGTCTATTTGCAATTTGCTTCCTCTTTGTTCTCATTTAGTAGTTTTTAAAAAGCCCTTCCCTCTTCCACAGCACATTTTACATAAGAATTATCTTCAGGTTGCACAAGTTTATGTATTTTTAACTACAAACAATTAAAAACTACTTTAAAAAGGAGTTGCAAATTGTTAAGTACTAAGAAATGGAATAAAATTTTTAAATATGTAAACAGCCTAGCTGGTGTGGCTCAGTGGTTGAGCATCAACCCATGAACCAGGAGGTCACAGTTAGATTCAGGGCATATGTCTGGGTTACAGGATGTTCTCTAGTAGGGGACGTGCAGGAGGCAGCTGATAAATGTTTTTCTCTTATCATTGACGTTTCTATCTCTCTCTTCCTTCCCTTTCCTCTCTGAAATCAATAAAAACACATAAAAAAAGAAAAGAAAGTATGTAGACAAAAGCATATAATACCTCATTGGGAAAGGATTTACAGTGGTAAATCCCCTAGTGAATTACAATTCATAGAGTACTATGACATTACAACAGAATGGACAGCTATAATCAACAAATGACCGTTTCTCTGCTCAATACATAAACACACCTGAGAAATCCATGCATGGAGACATCTGAGCATTAAGACATCTGACCATGGTGAGCATATCAGGTGAACAGGGGAGACAGGATGGGGAAGGATAAAAATAAGAGTTGCAGACCCAATCAGGCACTTGCAGGGCCCCAGTTGACACACTACCAGTGAAGGGTGATGGTGGGAGGGGCTCTCACAGGGCACACTGAAAAGGCAGAAACGGCAATGGAGGCTAGGCCAGCACACATGAGGATGAGTCTAGGGTTGGGGCAGAGAAACAGAGCAAACAGGTGGCAGCACTCCAAACCCATGATCATTAGACAGAGGATTCCAGATTCAGGAACCTGCCCAATGGTCCTCCTCTGGCCTGCCAGCAGTAAAATCCTCACTCAGCAGATCACCAAAGGTCAGGAAAAACTTTCCAGTCTAAGTGGTCTTATACTCATTGCAGCTAAACCCTTAAAAAAGAAAAAAGCCCTAGATACCTGAACCTGTTTCCCCCTCCAGATGCTCCCCCACACATCCTGTAGGCCCTGATAGTAGCCTTGTCAACTCAGATCGGCTCCGCCTACAACTTCTGGCTACAGAGAGAAGGCAGTAGAAACAAGGCCAAGAGACATAGAGACCAATCACGTCCCACCATAGGGTGGTGCCTGGAGACCAGGGCAACCACTTCATAAGGACATCATCCACCTCCTCAGGAATATGGGCTTTTTCATAGCCAAAGCCACACTACCCTACAGATAACCCTAAAGACAGGTAAGAAAAAATTAAAACCTGTGCTTCAGCACCACCTTCTGGAAAATAAAAGAAAGACATCTATTAATCAACCTGCTAAACAGTGAAGAGTAAAATAAAATAAAAAAATAAAATAAAATAAAATAAAAGATTTCATTTCCATAAGTTCCCAGGCAGAAAAATAATCAATCAATCACAACAAATAACTAAGATAACAAAGAAGTTCTGAAAGAAAATGAAAAATCTCCAGAAAATAAGCTTAAAGACTCGGAAGACTATTATTTAAATGACAGAGAATTCAAGATTGCAGTTCTGAAAAATCTCAATGAAATATAAGAAAACTCAGAGGAGTAATTCAAAGAACACAAAAATAAAATCAACAGAATGGCGGCGGTATAGGCAGACGTCGTATCAGTGAGGGACCAAAAGAGGAGTGTGTGGTCATGTGGAATGTGCGTGTGTGTATGTGAGTGAGGCACAGGAGACACCAAACCCTGGAGATCCTGCAGTGGTCTGGCTAAACGGGCTTCCTTAACTAGGCAGCCTCTATTACCATTGTAAACAGTTCCAGGAGGCCAGCCCATCCTCATAGGCCTAGCGTTTTTAAGGGGAGAGCTGCTGTAACTGGGAACCAGACCTCACCCCCACCCAGGGTGCCCTCAGATAACACCTAGGACTCTTCAGTCACCCCTTCCAGGGACCTGCTACTTCAGCTGTGGTCCCACAGTCAACTAGTCTCCAGCCACCCTGGGTGCAGGCTCCTGTGAGTTCTGAAGCGTGTTCTCCTCTGACCGGCCCAACACCTTAGCCCAAGGCAATGCAACCACACAAGCAGCAGACACATGAGCAGCCCACCACGGTCCAAGGAGCAGTAGCTCCGTGACCAGCCTGCCCCAGGCCTAAGAGCAGAAGCCTCACCTGGCAGCCCCTGTCCAAGGATCAGCAGCTGTGTGAGCAGCCTGTTCCCCAGTCCGAGGAGCAGCATCCACGTGAGCAGCCTCACCCCTGTCTGAGGAGCAGCCCACACTAATCCAAGGAGCATCAGCCAAAAGCAGTCTGCACCTGTCCAATGAGCAGCAGCTGGGTGAGCATCCTGCCTCTATCCAAGGAGCAGCATTCACACGTGCAGCTCACTCCCACCTAAGGCACAGCAACCACGCAAACAGCCCATCCCCCATTTGAGAACCAACAACTGAGCGAGCAGCCCACACCCGTATGAGAAGCAGTCACCCTGTAAGCAACCTGCCCCTGTGCAAACAGTGACAGCCTCATGAGCAACCCACTACATCTAAGAAAAGCAGCAGCATGCAGCCAGCCTAGATCCAAGGAACAGCAGCCACATGATCAGCCCACCTCTGTCCAAGTAATAGCAGCTGTGTGAGCAGCTTCCCTTACCAGCCAGAGACACCACTCCTGCTAACAGCACCCACCAGAGGAGCCACTGTCATCTGAGGAGCAGCCACCTTGAGGAGCAACTGCAGCCCAAGGAACCACCGCCACTCAAGGAGCAGCCCCTGCATGACTCGACATCTAGATCAGTCGGTGAGACCAAAAATGGGTAGACAAAGAAATGCACAAAGAAAAGAAAATGAGGAATTGCCAGAAAAGCAGCTAAGTGAAACAGATGCATGCAATATGTCAGAAAAAGAATTCAGAATAAAGGTCCTAGAGTACATAAACCGGATGGAGGAAAAAATCAACAACTTCTGTAAGAATAAAGAAGAAATGGATGGAAAATCAATATCTTATGTAAGAATGAAGAAGAAATGAAGGGTGATATAGCTGCCATAAAGAACACCATGGAAAGTTTCAACAGAAGGAGAACCAAGATGGCGGCATGAGGTATATACCTAAATGCGCAGTCTCCGCAACTACATTATAAGAATACAACTATACAGATAAATGGCCATCCTCCAGAACCAAGGAAGGGGAAGTTTTACAACTAGAAGGCAAGAGAAGGAGTGTTTTGAGACTGAGTAGAAGCTCCCGGCGCCAAAACTGAGAGGTACGGACGTGCTGAACGGAGGCGGTGGCACGGTGGTGCAGGTGAAAGGGTGGCAGCGGCTGAACTCTGGTCCATGGCTTGAAAGGAGATTATAAACAGCGAAGCCACACTGAATGCGATGCGGGCTGTAGGGCAACGGGGCGGAAGACCAGGGGCATTCTAGCAGTGCTGTTCACAGCGACACTGACACAGAGATTCCGGGTCTCAGAGGTGCGCAGACCCCAGGGCTTGGAGACGCCAAACCCTGGAGAAACTGCGGCATCAGTGGAGGGGCAGCCATTACAGGTTGCTCCACCGTGGTGATTCTGAGACCCTGCCCCACCCCACCTACAACCCCGCCCAAGTTGTGCACCTGCCTGCCTTCAGCATAACCTAAGGGTCTGCAGCTGGGACAGAACTCCAAAAGATCCAAACCCCAAACAATGAGGAGAAAGGCCTGCAGGTCATTTCCTCCCAGTGACAACTACAACAAGACTGTGCACCCAGCCTTCAAAGGTGTACAACAAGAGTGTCCACCCAGGTGATTGGGGAGGCTGAATCACTGGGCCCTATACACAGAAAGCCAAAATGTGGAGACTAAGAAGCAGGTCACAAATGACAGAAATGGAGGAACGCAAACGACTAGATATAGAGTTCAAGACTAGTTATAAGACTTTTCAAGAATATTCTAGAGACTGCCGATAAATTTAGTGAGACCCTCAAGCATAGGAAAAAGGACCAGCTAGAAATTAAGCGTGCACTGACTGAAATAAAGAATAATATACAGAGATCCAACAGCAGACGAAAGGATCATAAGAATCAAGTCAAAGATATGAAATATGAAGACGCAAAACCCACCAAACCAGAAAGGCCAAAAGAAAAAAAAGAAAAAAAAAAGATAGTGTAAGGAATCTCTGGGACAACTTCAAGCATACCCACATCAGAATTATAGGGGTGCCAGAAGAAGAGAAAGAGCAAGATATTGAAAACCCATTTGAAGAAATAATGACAGAAAACTTCCCACACCTGGTGAAAGAAATAGACTTCCAAGTCCAGGAAGCACAGAGAACTCCAAACAAAAGGAACCCAAGAAGGACCACACCAAGACACATCATAATTAAAATATCAAGAGCAAAAGACAAGGAGAGAATCTTAAAAGCAGCAAGAGAAAAGAAGTTAGTTACCAACAAGGGGAGACCCATACAACTGTCAGCTGATTTCTCAACAGAAACTTTGCAGGCCAGAAGGGAGTGGCAAGAAATATTCAAAGTGATGAACAGCAAGAACCTACAGCCACAACTACTTCACCCAGCAAAGCTATCATTCAGAATTGAAGGTCAGATAAAGAGCTTCACAGATAAAAAAAAAAAAAAAGCTAAAGGAGTTCATCACCACCCAACCAGTATTATATGAAATGCTGAAAAGTATCCTTTGAGAAGAAGATGAAGAAAATGTAAAGATAAAAATTATGAACAACAAATACATATCTATCAACAAGTGAATCTAAAAATCAAGTGAATAAAAAATCTGATGAACAGAATTTACTGGTGAATAGAATAGAATCAGAGGCATAGAAAGGGAGTGGACTGACAATCTTCGGGGGTAAAGGGTGTTGGGGGTGCGGGAAGACAATGGACAATAATCGTACCACCTATGGATGAGGACAGCATGGGGGGCGGTAAGGGCAGAAGGTGGGGTGGGAACTTGGAGGAGGGAGCTATGGGGGGAAAAAGAGGAACAACTGTAATAATCTGGACAATAAAGATTAAAAAAAAAAAAGAAAGTTTCAACAGTAGATTAGGAGAAGCAGAGGACCAAATTAGCAAATTAGAAGACAGGGAAGCAAAACACGCCCAAACTGAACTGCAATTAGAGAAAAAAATTAAAAGACAGGAGGAGAGCCTAAGGGAACTATGGGACAACATGAAACAAAGCAACATATGAATAATAGGGGTGCCAGAACAACAGGAAGAGGAACAAGGATTAGAAAATGCATTTGAAACTATAATCTCAAAAAACTTCCCTGAGGTGGGGAAGAAAAAATTCAAACAAGCACAGAGAGTCCCAAACAAGGTGAATCCAAAAAGACCCATATCAAGACACATCATAATTACCATGGAAAATGTTAAGGACAAGGAGAGAATCTTAAAAGGCTGCAAGACAGAGACAGAAAGTTACATACAAGTAAGCTCCCATTAGATTATCAAATGATTTCTCAACAGAAACACATCAGGCCAGAAGAGAATGGACGGAAATTTACAAAGTGATGCAAAGCAAGGGACTGAATCCAAGATTACTCTATCCAGCATGGCTATCATTCAAAATTGAAGGGGAAATAAGAAGCTTCACAGACAAAAAAAGGCTAAGGGAGTTTATCACCACAAAGCTAGCAATGCAAGAAATGCTAAAGAGACTGGTGTAAAAAAAAGAAACAAAAAGGTAAGAAACAGCACAGGCACAAAAAATAAAATGGCTACAAACAAATAGCTTTCAATAATAACTTTAAATGTAAATGGACTAAATACTCTAATTAAAAGACACCGATTGGCTTAATGGATAAAAAAACATGACCCATATATTTGCTGTTTACAAGAGACTCACCTCAGAATAAGAGACTCACAGAGACTGAAAGTGATGGGATGGAAAAATATCTTTCAGGCAAATGGAAATGAAAAAAAAAAAAGGTGGGGTAGCGATACTTATATTGCAAATATAGACCTCAAAGTGAAGGCCGTAACAAGAGATAAGGAAGGCCACTTCGTAATACTAAAGGAATCAATACAACAAGAGGACATAACCCAGATAAACACATATGTACCCAATGCAGGAGCACACAAATACATAAAAAAATCCTGGAAGATGTCAAGGGAGAGATCGACAACAATACAATCATACCAGGGGACTTTAATATACCTCTGATATCACTGGATAAATCCTCTAGACAAAAAAATTAGCAAAGAAACGGAAATCCTAAATAACTCACTAGATCAGAGGGACTTTAAATTGACATCTTCAGAACATTTCACCCCAAAGCTGCGGAATATACATTCTTCTCAAATGCCCATGGGACATTTTCAAAAACAGACCACATTTTGGGTCAAAAGCAAAGTCTCCGCAAATTCAAGAAGATTGAAATCATATCAAGCATCTTCTCAGATCACAATGGCATATTAGAAATAAACTACAAGAAAAACAATACAAAACATTCAAACTCTTAGAAGCTGAATAGCATGTTATTAAATATTGATTGGGTTACCAATGAGATCAAAGAAGAAATTAAAAACACTCTGAAAACTAATGACAATGAAAACACAACAATCCAAAACCTATGGGACACAATGAAAGCAATCCTGAGAGGGAAATTTATAGCTCTGCAGGCCTACCTCAAAAAACAAGGAAAAATGGTAGTAAATCATCTAACTCTACAAATCAAACAATTAGAAAGAGAGCAACAAGAAAAGCCCAGAGTGAGTGGAAGGAAGGAGATAATAAAGATTAGAGCAGAAATCAACAACATAAAGACCAAAAAAAAAATACAAAAGATCAAAGAAACCAAGAGCTGGTTCTTTGAAAGGATAAACAAGATTGATGAACCTCTAGCCAGGCTCACCAAGAAGCAAAGAGTGAGGACCGAAATGAACAAAATCAGAAATGATAAAGGCAAAATAACAACAGACCCCACAGAAACACAAAGGATTGTTAAAAAATACTATGAACAACTCTACTCCAACAAATTAGACAACCTGGAGGCAATGGACATATTCCTAGAAAAATACAACCTTCCAAAACTCAATCAGGAAGACCCTAAAAATCTCAATAGGCCAATAACTATGGAAGAAATTGAAGCAGTCATCAAAAAGCTTCCAGCAAATAAAAACCCAGGGACAGACGGCTTCACATGCCAGTTTTACCAAACATTCAAGGAAGAACTAAAACCTGTCCTCCTGAGACTACTCAAGAGGCAGGAACAATTCCAAGCGCATTCTATGGAGCCAACATTACCCTAATACCAAAACCAGATAGAGACAACACAATGAAAGAGAATTATAGGCCAATATCCCTCATGAACATAGATGCCAAAATACTCAACAAAATCCTAGCAAATCCCAGCAGTACATCAGAAAGATCATACACCATGACCAAGTAGGATTTATCCCAGGGATGCAAGGATGGTACAATATCCACAAATCAATAAACGTGATACATCACATAAACAAATTGAGAGATAAAAACCACATGGTCATATCAATTGATGCAGAAAAAGCATTTGACAAAATCCAACACCCATTTTTGATAAAAACTCTCAGCAAGGTGGGAATAGAAGGATCATATCTCAACATAATAAAAGCCATATATGAGAAACCCACAGTCAACATCATACTCAATGGGCAAAAACTAAAATCATTTCCCCTTAGAACAGGAACAAGACAGGGATGCCCACTCTTACCACTCCTGTTCGACATAGTACTGGAAGTATTAGCCATCGCGATTAGACAAGAAGAAGAAATAAAAGGCATCCAAATTGGAAAAGAAGAAGTAAAACTGTCCTTATTTGCAGATGACATGATATTGTACATAAAAACCCTAAAGACTCCATTAAAAAACTATTAGACTTAATAAATGAATTCAGCAATGTAGCACAATACAAAATTAATGCTAAGAAATCGATGGCATTTCTATACACCAATAGTGAACTTATAGAAAGAGAGACTAAAAAAGCTATCCCATTTACCATCACACCAAAAAAATTAAGATACCTAGGAATAAACTTAACTAAAGAGATAAAATAGAACTTCAGCCTGCGGACTCAAGGGTCCCGGGTTCAATTCCAGTCAAGGTCATATACCTTGGTTGCAGGCACATACCTAGTAGGGAGTGTGCAGAAGGCAGCTGATCAATGTTTCTCTCTCATCGATGTTTCTAACTCTCTATCCCTCTCTCTTACTGTCTGTAAAAAATCAATAAAATATATTTAAAAATAAAAAAAAGAGGTAAAAGACCTCTACTCAGAAAACTACAGGATGTTGAAAAAAGAGATAGAGGAAGACATAAACAGATGGAAAAACATACCATGTTCATGGATTGGTAGAATCAACATCATTAAAATATCCATACTACCCAAAGCAATCTATAAATTCAACGCACTTTCCATTAAAATACCAATTGCATATTTCACAGAACTAGAACAAACTCTCCAAAAATTCATCTGGAATAAAAAAAGACCCTGAATAGCTGCAGCAATCCCGAAAAAGAAACAAAGTAGGTGGGATCTCCATACCAGATAATAAGCTATATTACAAAGCCACTGTTCTCAAAACTGCCTGATACTGGCACAAGAACAAACCTATAGATCAATGGAATAGAACAGAGAACCCAGAAATCGACCCGAACCAATATGCTCAATTAATATTTGAGAAAGGAGGCAAGAACATACAATGGAGTCAAGACAGTCTCTTCAATAAATGGTGTTGGGAAAATTGGACAGGTATATGCAAAAAAATGAAGCTAGACCACCAACTTACACCATACAAAAAATAAACTCAAAATGGATAAAGGACTTAAATGTAAGACGGGAAACCATAAAAATACTAGAGGAATACAAAGGCAACAAAATCTCAGACATATGCCGAAGCAATTTCTTCACCGATATAGCTCCTAGGGCATTGGAAACTAAAGAGAAGGTAAAAAAATGGGACTACAACAATATAAAAAGCTTTTTAACAGCAAAAGAAAACATCAACAAAACAACAAGAAAGCCCACTGCATGGGAGAACATATTTGCCAATGTTATCATCGATAAGGGTTTAATCTCCAACATTTATAGGGAACTCATACAACTTAACAAAAGAAAGATAAACAATCCAATAAAAAAAAAAATGGGCAAAGGACCTAATAGACACTTTTCGAAAGAGGACATTCAGAAAGCCAAGAGACATATGAAAACATGCTCAAAGTCACTACTCATCCGAGAGATGCAAATAAAAACAACAATGAGGTATCATCTCACACCTGTAAGAATGTCTATTATCAATAAATCAACAAACGACAAGTGCTGGAGAGGATGCAGAGAAAAAGGAACCCTTGTGCACTGCTGGTGGGAATGCAGACTGGTGCAGCCACTATGGAAGACAGTATGGCGTTTCCTCAAAAACTTAAAAATGGAACTGCCATTTGACCCTGTGATCCCACTTCTAGGAATATATCCCAAGAAACCAGAAACACCAATCAGAAAGAATATATGCACCCCTATTATCATAGCAGCACAATTTACCATAGCTAAGATTTGGAAACAGTCTAAGTGCTCAACAGCAGATGAATGGATTAGAAAACGGTGGCACATCTACACAATGGAATCCTATGCTGCTGTAAAAAAGAAGGAATTCTTACCATCTGCAACAGTATGGATGGAACTGGAGAGCATTATGCTAAGTGAAATAAGCCAGGCAGTGAAAGAAAAATACCACTTGATCTCACTTATTTATAGATAATAAAGACCATTATAAATTGATGAACATAAACAGATACAGAGGCAAAACAGCATTGAACAGACTGTCAAACTACAGCTGGAAGGCTAGGGAGGATTCGGGGGCAGTTAAGAGATCAACTGAAGGACTTGTATGCATGCATATAAGCATAATTAATGGACACAAGACACTGGAGGGTAGAGGAGGAGGGGGGAAGGTCAGGGGAAAAAATGGAGACTTATTTAACACTCTTCGTAATACTTTAAGCAATAAAACAAAATTTTTTTAAAAAGAAAAAAAATTAAAAATGGAACTCCCATTTGACACAGTAATCCCATTCCTTGGAATATATCTGAAGAAAACAAAAACACCAGTCAGAAAGGATATATGCACCGCTATGTTCATAGCAGCACAATTTACAATAGCTAAGATATGCAAACAGTCTAAGTGCCCATCAGCATATTAGTGGATTAAAAAGCTGTGATACATGTACATGATGGAATATTACACTGCTATAAAAAAGAAGGAACTCTTACCATTTGCACCAGCCTGGATGGAACTGGAGCATTATGCTAAGCGAAATAAGCCAGTCAGAGAAAGATAAATATCACATGATCTCACTCATTTGTGGAATATAATGAACAACATAAACTGATGAACAAAAATAGAGCCAGAGGGAAAAAATATTTTAGAATATAATAGAAGTAATTCTTTTTCTATTATTTGCAAATTTTTAGTATTTCCTACAACTTTTGTGATATTATAGTATGTTTGTACAGTTTTGATATTATATTTAAAATATTTTTCTCTTAAAATATTAATGTTTATTGCATGTAATATTATATTTAAAATCATTTTTTCTTGAAATATTAATATTTATTGCAAAAAATATACTAAAGAATAAAAATCCTCATAGCAATAAATATATAAAAAGCATATATGGTTAAAATTCTCAATACAATGGGTATAGAAGGAAAGTACCTCAACATAATAAAGGCCATGTGTGACAAACCCTCAGCTAATATCATACTCAATGATGAAAAACTAAATACTTTTCCTTTATGATCAGGAACAAGACAAGGATGCCTACCCTTGCCACTATGTATTCAACATAGGATTAAAAGTCCTAGCTAGAGCTATCAGATAAGATAAATAAATAAAAGGCATCCAAATTGGGAATGAAGAAGTAAAACTGCCACCTTTTATACATGACGATTCAGAACAGAAAATCCTAAAGACTCCACCAAAAAAGTATTAGAAACAATAAATATTTACAATGAAGTGGCAGAATATATAAATCAAAATACAAAAATCTGTTGTATTCCTATATACTAATAATAAAATATTTAAAAAATGAACAAGCCCTAACTGGTTTGGCTTAATGGATACAGCGTCAGCCTGCGGACTTAAGGGTCCCAGGTTCGATTCAACCCAAGGGCATGTACCTTTGTTGCGGGCACATCCCTAGTGGGGAGTGTGCAGGAGGCAGCTGATCGATGTTTCTCTCTCATTGATGTTTCTCTCTATCCCTCTCCCTCCTTCTCTGTAAAAAAATCAATAAAATATATTTTTAAAAAATGAACAAAACAATTCTATTTCAAATTACAACAAAAATAGAAAAATACCTAGGAATAAACTTAACAAAAGATGTCAAGAACCTCTATACTGAAAAGTACAAAACATTGTGTAAATAAATTAAAGACAAAGAAATGGAAAGACAGCCCATGGATGAATCAACATAGTTAAAATGGCAATATTACCTAAAGAAATATGCATATTTAATGGATCACCATTAAAACCCTAACAGCATTTAAAAAAAATATTGAACAAAAGAATCATCATATTTGTATGGAACCACAAAAGATCTCAAATGGCAAAAGCAATTATGAAGGGGAAAAATAAAGCTGGAAGTATCACACTCCCTAAATTCAAATTATACTACAAAGCTACAATAATCAAAACAGAATGATATGGGCAGAAAAGAGATACACAAGCCAACAGAATTGAGAGCCCAGAAGTAAATCCACATGTATATCAGCAATTAATTTTTAACAAAGGAGCCAAAAATCTAAACTAATAAAAGCAAAATAGTAAAATTAACCGTTTCTCCGAGACAGGGTAAGCCACGCCCACCAGCCAATCAGAGCGGCTGTATGCAAATTAGCCCAGCCAACATGGCGGCCGCCACTCACGGACCTGAGTAAACGTTTAGGCAGCGTCCGTTGCAGCAGGAGCGAAAGCGATACTGTTTTCGGCCCTTGGCGG
>PVJC01013787.1:0-37397 GCA_004026665.1 Murina feae
TCTTCCCTATGCGGCAGGGTCACCCTCTCCACTCATCTTTGGGGCCCTCAAGCACAAATAGATGCATTTGTTGAATGAAATTATAGGAAGCTGAGATTCTGGATGGAAGAGGGATATTTTTAAAATTTAATTTATTGCAAACAGCACTAAAAATTACAGGAATGTTTAAGATAAAGCTAAGTAAAATGTTGTGTCAATTTAAGAGTAAAATATTACATGTGGGTAGGGCAGAGTGTGCATGAGCAGCATTTGAATGCCCATCACTTTTCACAGGCACTGGAGGCAAGGGGTGACCGTCATAGCCCAGGGTGCCGGTGTCAGTAAGCCAAGGAACAGCCAGCCACAGGAAACACACCGACAACCCACCAAGAACTCTAGCACAGAACAAACTGTTTGAGATCTGTCAACTGGTGACTTTATTTCATATAAAAGTTACATTGAAAGAAGAGGTTGAAAAGTCAAGTATACTTGATTTGCACATACTTGCCAAGTCTCACAGGATTCAACCACTTTGATAATTTATTGATAAACAAGATATACATATTAAAAGGCTCACATTGAAGCCCAATACACAAGTCCAACCCAGACAACAGATGTGCAAATGAATATGCAAAACAATCTCAGGAAACTCTCCGGATCACCGGATGGGTGCCTGGCCCTGGGACAGTGACACAGCCCCCCGGAGCTCACAGTTTCTGCAGTGACTTGGTTCACTGCAACATACCCCTTTTCAAGGAACGACTAGGGCAGCCGGGGACAGGAGCGGAGGGTGTAGAGGCTTTGTTCACTGGCTACCATTGTGTCTCGAGTAGGTCCCTTTGTGGTTTTGCATCAGCAGTGGTAGAAACCCTGATTAGGAAAGGGTGCGGATCAATTAAAAACAGAAACAAAAATGGCTCACAGATGGACAGAAAGGCATGAAGACCAGGAGGGAGACACCAACTCTTCTCAGCATGGGAGGCCGGCTCGCGGAGACCCTCGGACTGTCTCACGCTTCCTCATGGGTCCCGCGGAACATGTACAGGCCAGGCAAGGTTAAGGCGAGTCCCCACGGAGGGGAGCTGTTTGCTTTCTGGCATAATTTTAAGCTCTGCACCAAGGGTCCTTTTTGATCACTGGTGACATGGGCAGAGAAACAAAAATGATTTTTAAAAAAAGAAAAAAAAAAGAAAAAGAAAAACAAGCTGTTGCCATCCTGAATATTCTTTGCAAAGGAGGGACACAGAATCCAGGGTTCATGGTCCCTCTCCTTCTCGGTGATGCCACAGGCCAATACCTGTCTCCCTCAGTGTGCGCCTGCTGCCGGGCTGGCCCCTCTTCCTTACGCGCCCACCACGCTGCACAGGTGAAGGCCCCAGGCGACTTCGCTCTCCTCCCACCGAGGTGCCGTTCGTACACTGCTAATTTGGACAGAACTGAAAACATCAGTTCCAAGGCCCTCATGTGCTCAAGATCCTTAAGATAACGTGAAAACAGGAGGGCAACAAAGGACCACACAGGAATGATTGTTCTTTGGATCAAGATATTCTCCAGTTTGCAGTACATTCATAGTGAACCCACGGGCGAAGGATCCCGGGGCAGCTCTCCCCGCTTCCCTGAAACGTCGGTTTCTAAAAACAGTTGGTTTGCTGCTCGCGGCTGTTAAGTGTTACACCGCCTAAACAACACTGTCAATTTTAAAACACACATGCACACGCGCGCGCGCACACGCACGGATACAGACACACACACAGACTTGCCGCGGGATCGAAGAAGGCCCCTCGGGGCAGTGGGAGTGCACCTGGAGCCGCCTTCGTGTGCAACGCACAGATCTTTTGCAAATTCAGTGCGAAGGACAGAGCTAATGGAGACCAAAACACACTTCTATGTAAACGCCCCTCTGGACCAAGGGAGTGCACTAACGAATCGCAGGGCCCACGGGAACGCCCTGGGACCACCCGTGGGAGAATTGTTTTCACTGGATTGACTTTTCTTCTTCACGATTGAAAACAGCAGCTCAGCACACAGGATTCAATAACCCATGTAATGACATCACACAGCTTCTTAGAAATGCAAAGTCATTTTAACAAAGTCCAAACTGGGTGGGAAGAGAATGGCATTTGGCTTCTCCACGTGGCCAGCCCCCTTTCAGTAGCTGCACAGGTGAAGACACCTGCATCACCCAGTTCCTGGTGTGGAAAACCTGCCGCCTGCGACTGTAGATGTGTAAGATGCTGCTTGCTGCAAGCAGCTGGTGTGTGTAGGTCCCATTTGCCCTATTGGTCATGGATGAGTTGTGGATACACTTCCAGACACCAAATAAATAATTTAAAGTCCATTCACAAGCTCCAGCACGAGAGCGGTCTCACACGGAGAACTCCGGGCCTCCTTTCCTGGGTCTCATTTGCAGTCGCCTAAATCGGAAGCCGACGAAGGGATTTATCCAGAGGAGGGAGGGTGGCCCCCCAAAGACAGACTTCATCCCCTCCCACCGCAGCCGCCGCTCCCAGGTCGGCTCCTCGCTTTTCAGTCTCTCGATCTCCTGGAAGCAGAAAGGAAAGCGTGTGGGTGGCAGTGCCAGGAAACCCCGACACGTGCAGGTTAGGCCGAGTGCTGAAAACACGGAATCACCACTAAACTGTCCTTCCGCATCTGAGAGCGGGGGGCGGGTGAAGTGTGGGCTCTCCTTCCCCGGCACCAGCCCCACGGCCTCCCTGAGCACAGCCGGCCTACAGCCGCCTGGCCGGGCCAACATCACACAGCCAGGCAGTGCACCAGCAGCGAGGACGGCTGAAGAGCCGCGGTAGTGAGGAAGAGAGCTGGGCCTCCAGGCCAGGGGCAGCCTCTAACTCATTTACTACAAGTGTTCATCGTGTCCGCTCTAGGCCTGCAGCTCGAAGGCATGAAGGCGATCAATTCTTGCAACTTCCTCAGCTGCTCCAGGGCCTGAGTCTCCTAGAAACGGGACACCTGCCTGGCTCTGCTGACTCTCGGGTCAGACTGATCCTGGAAATATGCACTCGCGTAAGGACGGGAAGAACACACACCGCGAGCCTGCTGGAGCTTATCAAGGCGGCCCGATTAATCTCCGGGTTAATAATACACACACCTGCTGTGGACATTAGAGTTTCCCATTTACTCAAGCTCTCGCCAAACCTTACGCAAACACAGCCCAGGACGAAGCATACCGTTTCATCATTGCATATGGAGTGGATCTGGGTGCCGAACATAACTGCAGTGAAAGTGAAAAACAGGAGACCCTCAAGGCACAGGAAGATCAACAGGATTACAGTGATCGGAGGTGAGAAATCACTGCATTCTGCGAACAAGAGAAAGTGGGTTGTGGCTGGACATTACAGCACAACAAATGCCCCAAACCGCGGACGCCATGCGTTTAGGTCCCCGGGCCCTCGCAGTGGCAGCCCGGGGCCAGCTTCCGGGGAGGATGTGCTCACTCTCTAAGGAGGCACACACACTGTTCACCACGGGGCGGAGGAGGCCAGCCTTCCCAGAGAAAATTCACACCACCACTTCCGGTCAGCAGTTCCCAAAGATTCCATAATAACTGTGGTTTCTATTGAGACTAGAACTGTACATTAAAGTGCTTATTAAAGTGCAAAAAAAGCCGGAGAAGAGAGGCAGGTGTGCCTCCGCACAGGAGTGCACACAGGCCGCTCCTCCCCCGCCCCTGGGGCAGGACAGCTGTACCCGCCTGGGTATCCGGGGATGGACAGGCCCTCCCACCTTCGCCACACGCATTTGGTCACGAGGAGCATGCTGACCAGTGCCTAGCTGGCTAACCAGGTTTGGTGGGAACAATACTAACTTCCCTCTAGTCTTCATATCTGCAAAATACAAATGGGACTATCTAATAGAAATTACCAATTGACTAAGGAAGGAGAGTTACATGGAGGACTTCATTATAGTAGGAAAAAGGCAGTGTTAATGCCTACCCACGCTCTTTCCTTAAAAACAAAAAAACCAACTCGTAAAGTAACAGCTAGGGTTTCTTTAGAAACTGGAAAACTGGTTTTCCTTTAAAGCCTTTCCCTCGTCGCCCAGCAGCAGGACTCGGGGAGTGCACACGGCCTTACCTGTCCACTGTCCCCGGACGCAGGAGATGAACTGGAGTCCACAGAGAATCAGAGCGTGCACGGAGGACAGAGCTATGTACATCTGCAACGATGGAAAACGGGTCACATGGCGAGCAACCACCCATTTCTAGGAGCAAAGGCCGCTTACCCTGAGGTGGATGCCTCCACTGCGTTTGTCAATAAAGTGAATGCGGGAAGGAATCAATCGCAGTAGCGGACATCTCCTCCTGAGAGCATGCGGGACCAAGGTACGTAATTTATAGGAAAATACACAGCAGGGAATCATGTTCTAACTCCAGCAAGATCTGATAACAACTGTGTGTCTGAGAGAACTGAGTGACAGTGAACTACCTAGAGCACCATAAGCATTACATATTTATCTGTCAGGTCACTTGCTCCAGTCACAGCACAGAGTTAGAATCTGAATCCAGAGAAAAGGTTGGAGGGAAACTGGTCTGAGGTTAGAATAAATTCACCAGCTCCAGGCAAGATTCTGGTTTAAGAATTTAAACTCAATGTAAGTCACCACATAAATATTTCTACTCACAGTGAAGAGCACAAAAAACCTCTGATTCTTCTCCCCCACGCAATTGTTCACCCACGGGCAGTGATGATCCATTTTCCGAATACATCTTTTGCAAATACTGAAAAGGAGAGGTTGTATTATTAGTGTTCCGTGCTCTGAGGGAACACAGCCCCAAGACATGTGTCCAATACACAAAATTGTAATGCTGGTCAGAGGTCACTAAGGGGGATCACCTGCCCTAGGGAGGGCGGGCACCTGCAGTGGTGGGCGCTTGGGCTGCCCTAGGGAGGGCGGGTACCTGCAGTGGTGGGCGCTTGGGCTGCCTTAGGGAGGGCGGGCACCTCCAGTGGTGGGCGCTTGGGCTGCCCTAGGGAGGGCGGGCACCTGCAGTGGTGGGCGCTTGGGCTGCCCTAGGGAGGGCGGGCACCTCCAGTGGTGGGCGCTTGGGCTGCCTAGGGAGGGCGGGTACCTGCAGTGGTGGGCGCGCTCGGGCTTGATACAGCAGCACTTTGGGCACTTGTAGATCACTTCCCCAGGCTTCAGCTGCAAACTGTCCATGTATTCTTTAGTAGCGTTCCCTCTGGGTACTGCTCCCTACAGTTTAATAAGAATGTTCAGTTAAGGAGAAGGAAAAATTAAAAACAGTCAATAAATGTAGGACTATGTATCATAAAGTAATTAGCTACCACTTAAAGCATATTAGTATGAAAAATAACTGTTACTCAGACAGGACCAGAAGTTTTATTTTGCATGGAAAAAATATGTATTAAAATGAACTCAAAATAAATACCTTACTATCCCTCATAACCTGGTAAATCACATAAGTTGTTTTTTTTTAAATTTAATTTCTTTATTGTTTACATAACTCTCCTCCCCCCCCCTTGACCTTTCCCTGGCCCCCCACCCCCCAGCACAAGCCCTCACACCCCACTGTCTGTGTCCATTGGTTAAGCTCATATGCATACAAGTCCTTTGGTTGATCTCTTACCCTCACACCCGCCTTTCCTCATGGACAGTCTTGTTCGATGCTTCTATGTCTCTGGTTCTATCTTTGTTCATCAGTTATTCAGTGGTTCCTAACCTGTGGGTCGCAACCCCTTTGGCGATCGAATGACCCTTTCACAGGGGTCGCCTAAGACCATCCTGCATATCAGATATTTACATTACGATTCCTAACAGTAGCAACATGACAGTTATGAAGTAGCAACGAAAATAATTTTATGGTTGGGTCACAGCAGGAGGAACTGCATTTAAAGGGCCAGAAGGTTGAGAACAACTGAGTTATGTTGTTCATTATATTCCACAAGTGAAATCATGTGATATTTAGTCACAGGAGTTTTTCCTACTAGTGCAAGTTCCACAGAGCAAGGTTTGTGAAGCCACTCCAACTCAAGGGCAGCGGATGGTCACCATTTCCCTATCACCCCATTCTAATGCAGGGGAGTGGCCTGATAACGCTGCCCAGCTTCCTATCAGCTGCCATCGGGAACACTGAACAAAACAATCTCACAAAGGGCTTATCTTGTTTTTATATGTAATGCATCTGTGTCCGCCAACCTAATCCACACTCACACTCACACTCACACCTGGAAATGGGGCCCAGAGTAACCGAACCAGCTCAGCATCACTGGCCAGGGGTCAGGAGCTGTAACAGTCAGTGCACATGCCCCACAAGCTAGGGGAGCTGGGGGAAGATGAGCAACGGGGAAGCAACAGGAAGGAGTTAGGGAGAAGTGAATGAATGGCAAGAGGCAGAGCACTGACAGCCAGGAGTTGTCTTCACAGAACCAGGTAGGCTGGAGGCCAGACATGGAGCAGCGGCCGCCTGAGCATCAAGCACTGACTCCGAAAGGCTGCAACAGGGAGGGACAAATCTTGTTGGAACCCCAGCTGTGTGGGCCTCATTTGTGGATGTGGATTTGCTCCAGCTCTCCCAGGTGCTGGAGGCTAATGAAAGGACACGCTGGCAGGGCACCCGGAGCACTGGCTCCCCTAAGGGGCCCTTCATCAGCAGTCGGCACATGTCTTCTGAGAAGGCTGGCATTCATAAAAAGGCTGGGCCTTGGCCGGTGTTGCCTTGCTCTGTGGGCAGTGGAGAGATGTACTGGTACAAATATTTTCAGAATATATCAGAAAAAAGCCCGGCACTAGAGGCCCAATGCACGAAATTTGTGCACGGCTGCAGTCCCTAGGCCTGGCCGGTGTTTGAAGCTTGACCGTCTGGCATGGAAGGGCAGGTCCCAGCTGACCTCTGGGCCCTGGGCAGCACCTGGGCCCTGGGTCCCCACACACCGCCTGTCCGTTTGAGTCATAGCACCTGAGTTCCCATGTAGAGATGCAGTGAGCATGGCCGGATGCTGCGGGTCGGGGCACAGTGTGGGCCTCTGGGCCACCCAGTGGTGCTGCACGGAAGCTGGGCAGGCAGTGCACTCTCTCCCGGACAGCCTCGCAGACCAGCTCCTGTGCAAACCCACAGGGAGCCCAACTTGGCCCCTGTGGTCTTGGTGGCTGCAGCCCAGCTCACCCTGAAGAGGCTGTGCAGATATGGGGTAGGGTCCTCGCAGGTACCTGGCACCTGAGCATGGGGGGGAGGGGGAAGGGGGGGACTTCCCTGGCGTGCAAGCCCTGGCATCCCGGGGGAGGGTAGCAGGGGGAGTGAGAGTGAGCTGAGCGGACACCCCTCATTCTCACCGCACCTCTGTCCCCCTCCCCCCCATCCCCAGGTAGCTGGCGAGAGGTCACAGCCCCCTGCCCGGGCACTGTGGGAGGTTGGTCGCTGCCATCCACCACCAGTTCCCCGTCCCAACCTGGGGCCCGGCCCCAATCAGGTGATCAGGGTTGGCTGGCTGCTGGTCACTGTCTGTGGGGCTATCGGTTAAGGCCAGGGCCCCGCCCAGCTCCCTCAGTGCCTGTGAGCTGGGCAGCAGCCCCATTCCCCACCACTGGTCGCCCTCTGCAGGGCAACAGATCGGGCCCAGGCCCCTGGCCACTGCCACTGTTGGTTGCTGCCTGCAGGGTGATTGGGCCCCTGCTCACACCCGCCTTGGCCTGGCACCGCCCGCTCATCTGCTCCACCATCCCGCCACAGTCCCACTCTCATTGGAGCCCATTGGGGCCAGCAGCACCTCCACTGCCACCTACTGCCAGCGCCGTGTTGCCGACATCTGCCATGTTCCGCACCGCCCCTGGTGGTCAGTGCACGTCATAGCGAGCAGTTGAACTCCCAGTTGAGGGGACAATTAGCATATTGGACTTTTAGGACTAGAGGCCTGGTGCACAACATTTGTGCACGGGGCGGGGACGGTCCTTCAGTCCAGCCTGAGCCCTCTCGCATTTGGGACCCCTCAGGGATCTCCACCTGCCGACTTAAGCCCGATCCCTAAGCCAGCAGTCAGACATCCCTCTTGCAGTCCAGG
The DNA here is from genome assembly GCA_004026665.1 of Murina feae. Taxonomy (NCBI): domain Eukaryota; kingdom Metazoa; phylum Chordata; class Mammalia; order Chiroptera; family Vespertilionidae; genus Murina; species Murina feae. The sequence goes on from PVJC01013787.1 coordinate 8,016, forward strand.
ACCCCGCGCTCCTTACTGCCCACCTGCAGCAGAGGTGGGAGAGGCTCCCGCCACCACTGTTGTGCTCACCAGCCGTGAGCCCAGCTCTGGCTGAGCGGCACTCCCCCTGTGGGACACAATGACCACCAGATGGCAGGTTCTGTGTTGAGTGGTCAGTGTGTGTCATAGCGACTGGTCGTTCCGCAATTCAGTCAATTTGCAAATTAAGGTTTGATTATATAGGATAATTTCAGAGAGGAAGGGAGAGGGAGGGATAGAAACATCAATGATGAAAGAAAATCATTGATTGGCTGCCTCCTGCATGGCCCCAACTGGGGATCAAGGCCTCAACTGGGCATGTACACCAACTGGGAATTGAACCATGACCTCTAGGTTCATAGGTGCACACTCAACCACTGAGCCACACCAGCCAGCGCATATTCCTTCTTAGCCCCTCAGAGCCTGTGCTTCATGCAGAAACGCACATTTCTGGAGAAAGAACCTCACCAAGTCATTGGGAATATCAGGCCAGTGGTGCAGTGATCATGAGGTGACGGAAGGGCAGGAGCTAAGGGCCCTTGGGGGACTGAGGAGGCAGTAGGTAAGTGGACAGGGACTCTGCTGACCAGCAGGAGCAGTGCTGGAGCTCCTTAAGTCGGTATGTGCAGGCTGGACCCCCCAAGCCAGGTCCGAACCTCTACATCTGATATACAAGTTTGAAAAAGACTGAGGACCATCAGCTCCAAGGCCCCAGCAAGCCCAGCATCACCAGCAGGAAGTAAGGCCTCCAGGAGGGAAGTGGGACAGGAGGGACTGTGGGTAAAATGTGCCCTGCCCAACCCTCTACTACAGTTGACTTCCCTCCAGGCTCGGAGGGAAGTCAGTTTCATCATCTTAGTATGGGGAAGCTGCTTTGGTCAAGGCCCTAGCATTGCATAACACTCAATCTGTCTCTATAGGAAGATTAAAACAAGTTAAGAGTTTAAACTCTTATTTTTGAAAATTAAAATCAGAATGCTGGGTGCAACATTTTACTTAATTTACAAATCCCAATTTGGAGTCTTTTAAGTTTCCTCCACCAATCCCAGAGTCTTAATATTGTTATCTTCACTAATAAAAGAGAAAGATGCAAATTGACCATACCTTGGCAATGCTCACCAGCCAATCAGGGCTATGCAAATTAGCCCAACAAAGATGGTGGGTTAATTTGCATATGCAGGCGCAGAGCAGCAGGGGGCAGTTGGGAAGGAGAAAAGATGGCTCTGGGCTGGAACGCAGGCAGAGAGGCAGCTCTGGGCTGGAGCGAACGCGGAAAGGAGGCTCTGGCCGGAGTGAAGGCGGTGCCGGCAGCCAGGGGAAGGAAGGCCTATTCTTGCACGAATCTTTGTGCATCAGCCTCTAGTGATTTTATAAAATGCCATGTTGTATACCTGCTCCTGGTGATAGTTCAGCATCACACATTTCCATCAGAGGAAATGGACCAGATTTAAAACTCCAGTCACCTTAATTTTTATGAGACACACATGTACTTTTTTCATAGGAAAAACAAATGAGATAAATACCCTTCTGAAAAGCAGAATAGGACCCCTTTTTTTAAGGGAATTACTTATGATTTCTTAGTGAAGAAAGCTGTGTATCTCTTGAGGGTAAGGCAGACAGTCGTTGTAAGAAACTGGTGACTAGAGACTCCCTCGTGTGCAGGCATTTGCTGGCTCTAGACATCGCATTTGGCTGCTCAGAAGCCTGGGCAGCCAGTGAAGCTCCTCAAGGCCTGATTTCCTCAGGACTCCGAGATGATTTCCGTGAGGCCCTGCAGCAACGGCCTACATGTGGATGCTGAGTCTTTTGAGGTGAGCTTTTGCAGACCAGACACCCAGCAGAGGAGCTGGCCTGCTTGGCTTGCACCACCAGCAGATACTGTATTCACAGTCCACTCCAATGTCCAGATGTCCAGTTGGCCGTTCAACCAATCAAAGTGTAATATGCTAATGATATGCTAAGGCCACTCAACCACTCGCTATGACATGCACTGACCACCAGGGGGAAGACAGTCAACTGGTTGACCAGTTTCTATGATGTGCACTGACCACCAGGGGGGCAGATGCTCTGACTGTTAGGTTAGCTTTCTTCTGGGGTCCAGCCGATCAGGACTGAGTGACATGCCCTGGAGCCCTCCCACTGTCCTTTTCCTGACTGGCCAACCCTCCACATCCCTCCCAGCACCAATCATGCATCGCTGGGGTCCCCTGACCTGGCCTACACCCCCTTATAATACAGGATCCCTTGGGGGATTTCGGAGAGCTAGTTTCAGCCTGATCCTGCAGGCAAGGCCAAGGGATTCCACTGATGCACAAATTTGTGCACCAGGCCTCTAGTAAACATATCCTCAGGTGAGGATTTAAAAAAAAAAATCTCAAGGAAATAAGCGAGAAGGAACCACAGAGATCAAGAGATATAAGAGATACGCCAAACCAATCGCAAAGTGCAGAACTTATTTGATCCTTATTCAAACAAGAAGAATGTAAAAGAACAGAGACCACTGAGGAAATGTGAGCTCTAACTGGAAAGGTAGGGAGAAAATCAGTAGTCCCACATGAGCTTTGGGCATTGAGGCTATGCTTTTATAAAGAAGAGCCCTTACTTTTTAAAGACACACACAAATATTTACAAATAGTTTTATAGTGTCTGAGATTTATTTCCAAATACTCTGGGGAGGGAAAGAGGGGGAGTTAGATGAGAGTATGGCTGACACAAGACTGACATGGGGTTCATGACACTATTTTCTCTCTATTGCTGTGTAAGTGTGAAACATCTATAATAATAAAAACATAATATACTAATTAGACCGGACGTCCTTCTGGACGAAGTCGGGGCTGCAAAAGAAACCTGGGTCCTGGGTGTCAGAGGGAAGCTGGTGCTGGCAGACGGGGGAAGGAAGGCCTACTCTTGCACGGATTTCATGCATCGGGCATCTAGTCTACAAATAAGAATTTAACATGACGCAGGGGCTTTGGAGACAGACAAATCTTGTTCGAATCCCAGCTTTGTGCGGGGTCTCATTTTTGGATGTGGATCTCATTTACTCCATCTCTCCCAGGTGCTGGAGGGTTAATGAAAGATCACCGTTGGCAGCACCTGGCACAGGACCAACACTCCTCCAAGGGTGCCCTTCATCGGCACTCAGCAAATGTCTGCTGAAAAGGTCGATGTTCATAAAAAGAGGCTGGGTTCTGGGTGTGTGCAGAGTATGGCTGTGTACCAAAGGGTTGCAGGTTAGATTCCTGGTCAAGGGCATGTGCCTGGGTTTTGGGGTTCACTCTCCAAACCCAGGCAGGCTGTGTGTGGGAGGCAACCAGTTGATGTGTCTCTCACATCGACATTTCTCTCTCCCCCTTCCTCCCTCTCTCTGAAAAAGCAATGGAAAAAATATCCTCTGGTGAGGATTAACAAAAAACAAAAAAAGGCTGGGACTTCAGGGCAGCAGGCTCTGGTGAAGGGTGGGGAGCCCCTTTGCAGTCACTCAGTGTCCCTTCACAATTTTAAGTTCTCGGCGTTTCCCAACATTAAGATTGGTGGAAGTCTCACCTTCCAATAGCTGGGCCGTTGCTGTATGACCAGATCTCTGCTCCATCAAAGGTCATGGACCGCACCATCCTTCCTGCTCCTCATTCAAAGTACGAAGGACTTTTCTCAAATAACAAACTAAAGTCACTTCTAGCAAAGGCTGACTAGGTCCTACTGGTTTAGCAAAAAGACATGAGGCCGCAGTGGGCTATCTGTCCTGCCCTGGGATGGCGTGGTGGCTCTAGATGAGCCCACACTGTGCCCTGGGATGGTAAAGCCGTGCTCTGTAGAGAAAAGAAAGCAACCCCCCCCCCCATTGAGAGGACAAGAGTGGACACCTGACCCTGCTGGGCCTCACAGTCTCCCTTCAGAAATGTAGATCTGGAACTTAACTCCAACTGCATGCTCTGTGGGGCTACCCTTCCTCACTAGGCGCAGGGAGAGCTGCGATGCTGAGCAAGACAGCACACCCACAGGAAAGAGAACGCCTGTCCCCCCAGCCCCAGTCTACCTCTCACAGTGTCCACATCCCGGTTCTGCAGCCGGCCAGGCTCTCCGCAGGACTCTTGCCCTTGGGTTCCTCAGTTTTATTTACACTGACTCCCAGTGGGTTCTGTAACTTGCCACCAGAGTTCTGGTGTGGCCTGGCTGAAACAGTGACATTCAAATGGACAGAGGACTTAAATGGACACTTCTCCAAAGACACAGAAATAGCCAAGAAGCACACGGAAAGAAGCTCAACATCACTAGTCATTCGGGAGATGCACATCAAAACCAGAGTGAAGCACCACTTCATATTCTGAGGCGGCCATGACGAAAGGTGAACAAGGCAAGAGATGCAGGGGAACTGGACCCTCAGGCACCGCTGGTGGGGGCGCAACACGGGGCAGCTGCTGAGGAAGACAGTCTGGCGGTTCCTCAGAAAGTTCAAGGCGGAGTTCCCACATGACCCAGCTATTCCACTCCTAGGTATGTATGTACACAAGAAACGAAACCCAGGTCCACATAAAAACTTGTACGACATTTTCACGGCAGCAATACCCCTAACAGCCCAACGTGGAAACAACCCAAAGGTCCCTCAAGTGACACTGTCTACTAAACAAAACGGGGTCTGGCCACACAAAGCAACGCTACTCGGCCATAAGAGGAGGACACGGTGGCATACGCTGCAACCTGGACACACCCTGAAAACCTCGTGCAGGCAGAGAAGGCCGCCTATTGTGTGATTACAGTTATGATTCCAGAATCGGCAAAGACTGAAAGTAGATTAGTAGCTGCCTAAGGCTGGGGGAGATGGGGACTAGGCAGTGATGGCTGGCTACAAATGCAGGGGTGTTTTGGGGATGATGAAATGTCTAAAACTGATTGTAGTGCTGGCTGCACAAACCTATGAATGCACTGAAAATCACTGAACTATGCACTTTGAAAGGGTGAATGTTTGTGGGATATGAATCAAATTCCAATGGAAAAACTTATGTCCATGATTTCAGCTCCTCTAGTCTGGTCTGCCTCCCTCTCATGCTTCCACTCAACACCACAGTGATGTACACACCCAGAGGGGACGTTCTGCACACACCTTCTCCCCATTCACCTCCCCCAGCTCTTGGGACCTCAAGTAAGAGTTCTGAGGCCTTTTCCCAGAGGAGGAGAGGGGTGGGGCCAGGAGCTGCACAGCCAAGAGTGAGAGACAACTATGCTTAACAGAGGAAACAAACACACTGTGACAGGAGTGTCTGCCTGGTCAGCCCTCCTTCCCCCAAGGCCCCGCCCTACACACTCACAACTAGGGACCTGTGTGTGGAGGTGGTCCCATCACCAAAATGCTACGAAGGATGGACTCATCCAGCTTTCAGCATCCAGGAGGATGGTCCACACTGACAGGGCTTCCCCACAATGAATACTGGAGTAGAAATCATTAACTGGGGCCCTGGCCCTGTAAATGCCCCCTCCGTGGCCTGGATGCTGCTGTGTGGTGTTGGTGCTGCAGCGAGGACAGGGGATGGAGATGCACAGGGGCCGGGGCAGGTGTGTTCCCAGAGGGAGGCTTTGCTGTGAAAAGGGAAGAAGAAAAGGGTCCTTTAAACCAGCAGTCGCCAACCTTTCAGACCTCATGGAACACCAGTGGTCCCTTAAAACACCGCTGCTTTAAACGTCTCTGAGGGACATCAGATTCGGTGATGGTGAAAGGCCCCCCAATCAGGGGAGGCTATAAAACCGTGGGCAGACCTAGCTTCCAAGTTGTCACCTCAGTGCTGCTCCCAGCTGCCCACTGGCTGGGCCTATGATACTGTCCGATGTCCAAGACCTCCACTGGGCCAACAGGCAATAGAGGGAATAATCTAGGGCAGTGGTTCTCAACCTTCCTAATGCTGCGACCCTTTAATGCAGTTCCTCATGTTGTGGTGACCCTCAAACATAAAATTATTTTCATTGCTATTTCATAACTGTAATGTTGCAACTGTTAAGAATCGTAATGTAAATATCTGATATGCAAGATGTATTTAGGCCCCTGTGAAAGGATCATTTGACCACAAAGGGGTCGCGACCCACAGGTTGAGAACCACTGATCTAGGGTAACATCGTGTGACACGAACTTAGAGCGAAAGTCAGGTAGGTCAAAGTGTCAACCACATTCTGGGGACTGATCAATTTCGGTTTATTCTCAGACGAAAACCTAATGTCAATGACACCCCACACATTTTTATACTTTATGTATAAAAATGTTTTATAACAAAACATTAACTTCTTGCTACCCTTCAAGAGAAAGCTTACCAACACACGAGCCAGTAGACCTGAATGTACAAATCAGGAGGCCCTGCACCAGTGGCTGAAAACCACTCTTTCAATGCTGTGGTGGAAAGGACCTCTGCAAACTGAACGCTACACCGACCATGAAACCTAGCTGACACCTGCAGCAGTTCCGCTGGCGGGAGAACTCTCCCCCGACTGCAGGCTGCCCTCCCACGAGCAGCCTCCTCTGGACTCTGGGATGAGCCTGGAAGCCAGTCTGGAGGTGACCCCTGGCTGAACTTCGGGGATCATTACCACTTTGCCTAACCAGAGGACGCCTCAAAATCTCAGGTTAGCAGCCCTATGCCCAGCATGGAGGCTCTGAGTCCAGGGCCTTCAAGACATCAGGAAGTAAGGACAGTTCACTGTGTGAGAGCTGGCCCGTCTTTATTCTCAGGGAAACTACTTCAAACATAAACCCAACACACTGCCCTTGTTCCCACACACCAGTGCCAGCTCGCTCACTGCACTGAACCTGATCTCTGTTTAGCAACCCCTTCCTCCAAGGTCACACTCATACCTGATGGCACCAGTAATTAGTGAGTTCTCCCTCTCTGATTCGTAGCACGGCTGAACCTTGACCTTTTACCAGCTAGAACGAGATGTTTACTTCTCATTTTAGCTGAGACTTAAAAACAAGAGAATTATGTTCATCAATTTATAATGGTCTTTATTATCCATAAATTGATGAACATAAACAGATACAGAGGCAGAACAGCATTGAACAGACTGTCAAACTACAGCTGGAAGGCTGGGGAGGGTTGGAGGGAGTTAAGAGATCAACTGAAGACTTGTATGCATGCATATAAGCATAATCAATGGACACAAGACATTGGGAGGTAGGGGAGAAGGGGGGAAGGTCAAGGGAAAAAATGGACACTTACTTAACACTCTTTGTAATACTTTAAGCAATAAAACAAAATAAAAACAAAAACAAGAGACTTACAAAGCTAGCAAGAATTTAGAGGTAATAGCTACCCTTTAGCCCAAAGAAGTTAAATTCGTTGCTTATGGTCGAAAGGCAATTGAAAAGGTTAGCACAGTGGTAAAATCTAGATCTTGGATCTCTCAGCTTACAGTCCATTCCTTAGAGAAATGAAATATTTAAACTAGGAGGGTTTTTAGAAATTTAGTACAACCTCTTCATTTGAATAAAGTGCCAGCAGGAATTTTTTCATTAACATACCATGATATCACTTCTATTTAAGCAATGCTTATTCTCCAGTGAAAAATGCTACAAGCCTATAACTAGGAATTAATAAAAGCCCAAGGTTACAGGAGCAAGAGGCCATCCACCGGCCCATGTCGCAAATGACCAGACACATGAGGAAAATCCAGCTCAACAGCGAGTACTCACAGGGTCGGTGAGCATGGTTCTCAGGTGAGATGACAGGGCAAGCACCGCTAAGCAGTTAAAAATGACTCCGTTGACCACAGAGTACCAGAAGTCTTTGGAAGGCAGCAGCATGACAAATGTCACCACAAAGTCTGCATAGACGACCAGAAGCCACGTCATGACAGCGCAGATCATGCCACAGCCGTCGTGGATGAACCAGACCCTGTCAGCCGCGTCAGCCTCGGAGGAAGAGGAGGACGAAGAGTCATAATGGTCATTTTCCATCAAGAGAGGATGGTGTTCGACATCTCGGAGCCGGTGTCCTGACGACGGCATGATTTCCCCGATGCACCCTAGAGAGGGATTGGACACAGAGCTGATGAGGCTCCGGGGAGCACACGTAGGGCTAGCCACTGCCACAGAGGGGCAAAGACGATGAACAGAACAAGCCCAATGCAGAATCACAGCACCCAAGTTCAAAACCCCAGTGGACACGAGACTTGTACCACGGCTGCCATCCACTGTCCACACCACAGCGCTTACCTGGATTTTCTCAATGTGATTCTCAGTTTACTTTCATTCCTCCCTCGTTTTAGCTCTGCCAACACGTGCTCATGTTTTGGAGGTAGGCTCCCACTGTTATCTCTATCTTCTTCAACTCTATACTGTTTCTAGAACACTCTTCCTCTCTATTTTAATCTTTTAAAGTTTCCTTCACTTATTAACCCATTCTTTTGACACCTTTCCTATATTTCCTACAGTTCCGGATACCTGAGAACATATAGGGTCCAAAGAAAGGAAAGAGGAACTTGCATCTTTTCTAGCAACTTGTTTAAACATATGACCTTGTCTTATCAGTGTTTGGTATAAGAGTAGTGATACTCGTTATAAAGATAAGGGAAATAAAGTCAGGGTTCATCTGGCCTTAGCGTTCATTCAAGGGACAGGAAATCACTGACAGCTTTTTAGCAAATGACCCAAGTGCTTTCTCAGCAAAGGTGCACTGCTCATCGTTCAGACCAGCACAGAGTGAGGGCCCCTCCCCTCTGTGAAGGAGCAGGAGCAGTGAGGATGGGTGCTCTTGGAGTCAAGTCTGCTACAAGTGATTACCAGCAGTCTTCAAGGCTGGGCATTCGATACACACACACACACACACACACACACATCCTAGCCTATATAATAAAACCCTAATATACAAACAGACCCAACAGTGGAACAACTGGTCACTATGACTCGCACTGACCACCAGGGGCCTATGCTCAACGTAGGAGCTGCCCCCTGGTGGTCAGTGCACTCCCACAGGGGAAGCACCGCTCAGCCAGAAGCTGGGCTCACGGCTGGCGAGTGCAGTGGCAGTGGCAGGAGCCTCTGTCACTGCCACTGCAGGCGGCGATAAGGAGTGAGGGGTCCTGGACTGCAAGAGAGCACAGGCCAGGCTGAGGGACCCCTCAGTGTATATGTATTGATTTCAGAGAGGACGGGAGTGGGAGAGAGAGAGAGAGAAACATCAATGATGAGGGAGAATCATTGATCGGCTGCCTCCTGCACGCCCTCCACGGGGGATCGAGCCCACAACCTGGGCATGTGCCCTGACCGGCAATTGAACTGTGACCTCCTGGTTCCTAGGTAGATGCTCAACTACTAAGCAACACCGGCCAGGTCATTTGTTTGTTTGTTTGTTTTCCTTAAAGGCAACTGGAGGATAGTAATTATGAAAACATTTAATGAATGAACTTGCAGATGAGAGTTCATTCTGCAAATATTTTGAAAATTTCCCCTTTATATAAAAACATGGTCTGGTATAATAGAGAAATAAAAATGTTCCCACGGTCAGTAAAATAACACAGGCTCTTAGATCAGCAAAAATATCTTTAAAATTTTGCTAAGTAAAATAGAAGAAAATAACAGAATTGGGTCATTCTCTTAGCCAGCCATTCTCTCAGTCAGGGAGCATGACTGAGTGTTGACATCACCCAGATCTGCCTGCCCGCCTTCCCCTGCCAACACCTCCGCCGAGTCCATTCCTCTATGGCATCCCACACCCTGTAGGGCACAACGTTTCTCTCTTTCAAGCAAGGCATCCTGAAAAGACAGCTCTCCTTCCTCCAAAGAGCACTTTGAAAGGTCTGTGAATGTCAGACATGAGTATCTGGAGAAGAGGTGCAAACTGCTTCTGCCTACCCCACCCTAACGCCTGACTCTACCAGAGCAGAGGGCTGACACTATCCAGGCGCTTCTACCAGCCTAGAACCTTCAGAACGCGCCGTTCATCAGTTCCACTTGCAGCGCACGGACCTCTTCCACCACAAGAGCTGCTGCCTCCTCTCCCCGTCGGCCTGGAGGAGGGTCTGTCCTCACGCCCTGTGCTCCCTTTGGCGCCTGTGTACTGTTGGCAAGCGCGTGTTTGTTTACAGGCAGATCAACAAGAAACTGGTACCCCTCAGATGCGATTGTTTCCTAGTGATTTCCATGAGTTTCTTACTGAATCATAACTGTGCATCAAGATCTTGAGCTGGAGAATTCCTCCGACAGAACCCTCTGCTTTATGGTGACTCCTCCACTAGGACACTTTCTATGAGAAATGATGCTGGGCAGTAAGATAAAGAGCTTCACAGCCACATGTCCAGAGACAGACTAGCCTTTTGTCAGCACAGTGTTTGTGCAGTGTGAGCTCCCCCCAGAAACCAGGATCTTGAATGGCTTCTAAAGGCACACATGCTGACCAGCTGAGCCAATCCAGCCTAACCTTCCGGTGGAGGCACTGGTGCGAATGGCCAGAGTGCAGGACGCAGCCAGTGGTGCTACACCCCGGCTGGAACCGCAAGGACACCAGCCATTGGCGTGGCAGGACACTCCTGGAGTGCATAATGCTCGTGTGCTTTAGAGCCAACGTTGTTAAATCCACTCGAAGACAAAGGGAAAAGTAATCTGAAAGCCAGACGTGACGTTCTTTTCAAGAATGTAAGCAATGGACGCAGCAAGGTTAAGCTAGATGTGTTCAGTTATCTGTCATCAACCGCACGAGCATTCTGCTGAGTCACTGCATCCACTTCACTAATGCAGCAGGAAGGGAGGGGAGGAAATGAAGAAACAATTCCTTTACTGACCTAATCTAAAAATGCTGGGAGCATGAGAGCAATGGTACAGTGATTCTCGATGCAAAACTGAAATATACACACGCATTACCATAAGGCTGCAATCTTATTCTACACTGAACACCAAAATCGCTACTGATTTCATGCTCCTGAGGACTGTTTTTGGGAGAAACCTGAAAGCACTACGCATTGACTGATGGTCAAGAAGATGTCGCATCATCGTTTTCCAACTTAATGTGACTTTTGTCTATGTTCCTGACGCTGAGCTATTTGTCCATACTGGTTTCACAGAACACGAAAGCTATACTGCAGACTTCCATTATTTAAGGGAACAACCATACAAGCAAAAACATTCCATTCCATTGATACTGCGCATTCACCTCACCTTGTGAAACCTGCTAATGACTTAACAGTCGCTTTCCGGGTGCCCTGCCCCACCCCTATGATATGCTTTCCTTCTGGGGCAGGTGGTAAGCCAACCAAGGACAACAGGCGGAGAGAAATATTTCCTTATCACCATTAACCTTTTGTGTGGCCGGTGTGGCCTTTTCAATGGTATGCCACCAGTATCAGCTATCAGAAAGGCAATAGTGACTATACACCTGAATAAAGAACCACATGCTTACCTCACAAATTACTTTGAAACATTACTTGAACATTTTGCGCCTTTTCTTCAGGATCTGAAGGTACATACTGTCCTATGTAATCGGATCTAAAAGAAAATAAAAATTGATTAGAAAAGTTAGTTATTTTATGACAGAAGAGCATACAATATTTCTTAGGGTATAATTAATTTTTGGAGCATATATACCCAACATAAAATTTAACACATAAAGTGTTATTATTGTGAACAATCCTTAACTATGAGTCTTACTCTTCTAAATTTTTACTGCTAGTATATTGATTCACAATCCTGAACATTATGTATTTTAAGTCTGTCCATTTCCCATCCTGCTATTTTAGCCTCAGTGTCGCATACCAATATTTTAAGCTGAGACCAAATCTGCCTCGTCTGCATCCCGATAGTCAACATTTGTTTTATCAGCCACAGCAAAGGATTACAGAAAAGAGAGGCAGAATGAGATCCGGGGTAAGAAGTGCCGGATGGAAGGAGCAAGTCGCACGCAGGACCACGGTGCACGTGGGTGAGGACGGCCCTCTGAATAAAGAAGGTCCCATTGCTCTCTCTCACTGGCAGTTTCTCTAGAAGCATCGTGTAGCAGCCCAAGAGAAAAGGCCTAGCGATACCAAGATGCAGGGGTCAGATACCAGCGAAGGGGACAGATTCACTGCCCCCTAAGATTTCCCTAATACAGAGGCACCGGAGGACATCCTACCATGGCGCCAAGGCCTCGGCCCAGCTCATTCTTGAATATGAACAAACAGCCAACAATCAGGTGTTTTGAAGAAAACCCAAAACAGGTCTCAGTAAAGACTGAGCCTCAAAAAGAAACAGGGGGAGAAAGAATTCAGAGCAGGCATGACGTACGGAGAAGAAAACTTAAGAAGAAATAAGAAACTGTATCGGAGAAACAAAAAGAGGAACATTATGAGGACTTCCCAGTTATTGAATAATAAAAATATGACAGTAGAATTTTGAAATCTCAAAAGTAGGATTGGACAGAGGAAGGGGAAATCTCCCAGAAAGGAGAACTGAAGGACAAAGAGAAGGACCTCAGAGAGAGGGGAAAAATAAGGTTAGAGGACCGTCCGGGAGCCCGTCTTCCAAACAGCAGGAGGGGGCGGGGGCAGCCTCCCAACAGCCTCCCACAGACAGCTCACAGCTGGGCCCCACTCTGCTGCCCGGGCATCACCTTACAGCCTGTCCATTCTGTTTTTAGCCAATATTGTATTTTCCTGCTGAAACAAACCCGCAGTTGGTGTCTTTTCTTTTTTAAATTAAATTTATTGGGGTAACACTGGCTAATGATTATATAAGTTCTAGAACATATCTTCTGTGTATTGCACTGTGTGCTCACCACCCAAAGCCTAGTCCCCTTCAGTCATCACATATTTGACCCCATTACCCTCTTCATCTTTCCCCACCTCTTTCCCTTCTGGTAACTGCCACACTATTGTCTGTGAATGTAATATGTTTTTGTTTTACATCCCACATGAGTGAAATCATATTGCTGTTTGCATGATATTCTCACAATCCACCCATGCTGTCACAAATGGCAGTGTGTCATCTTTCTGTAGCTGAATAGTGTTCCTTCGTATGTATGTAGGGCATCTTCTTTAGCCAATCATCTGTCGAAGGACACCTGGCTTGTTTCTATGTCTCGGCCACTGTGAATAATGATAGGGGTACATGTATTTTTGCAAATAAGTGTTTTCAAGTTTTTCAGGTAGATACCCAGGAAGATTGCCAGGTCATATGGTAGTTCTACTCTTAATTTTCTGTTCTCCATGGTGGCTGTATTCCCCTCAGCAGTGTGCAAGGGTTCCCTCCTCTTCACATCCTCTCCAACACGGTTATTACTTGTCATACTGATGATGGCCATTCTAACAGGTGTGAGGTGGTACCTTGTGGTTTTGACTTGCTTGTCCCTTATAGCTAGTGAAGTTTTCTTAAATTGTTGGCCACTTCTATGTCTTCTTGGGAAAAGTGTCTGTTCTGGTCCTCTGCCCATTTTTTAACTGGAAACAATCTAATTAAAATATGGTGGTGTTTTCTGAAACCAAGACTCCTGACTTGGACACCAGGAGGCTGGTGTGGCAGAGGGTGAAGGGATAGGGGTCTGGGAGGGATTAAGAGGCCTGGAGGGCCCTGGCTAGTGTCTTAAATGGTTAGAGCAGAGGTCGCCACTGGTGGTCCGTTAGGTCCGAAAGGTTGGCAACTATTGGGTTAGAGAACTGACCCACACATATAGGGTCGTCCCTGGCCCCAGTTGGAGCAATGCGGGAAGGTAACCAATCGATGTCTCTTTTCTCTCTCTCTCTCTCTTTTTTCCTCTCTCCCCCCCCCCCTTCCCATCTTCCACTCTCTCTAAAATTCAATGGAAAGAATATCCTGAAGTGAGGATTAAAAGTAAAACAATTAAAAATTTAAAAAGAAGAGGCGTGGAGGGTATGTTTCCTTAGTCCCTGCCACTAAACAGATTCTGGGGCTCCAGGACCCAGAGGCTGCTCAGTGCTCCCTCGGGTTTGCTGCGCCCGCACCTGGGCCAGGCTCTGCAGCCAGCCTCCCCCCCCCCCCCCCCCACACCCACGGCAAGTCTCCTCAGGACTAGGTTCACCCTCTGCACCTACCTGCACACCCTCCCGCCCGCCCTCAACACCACCCCAACCTATTTCCGGCTCTGAGTCCCTTCTGAACTTGTTAATAACAAATGTGGCCACAAATGCCAAGCTGCTTAAACTAATGGTGACTTTTAAAATATGGTATTTGTGTATGGTAATTTTATTAAAATACCTAAGCAACAGCCAACAATTTTAAGGGTATTCAGGAGTCAAGACCTCTCTTAGATTTACTTTTAACTGTATCTTCGGTTAAGTTCCTTACTCTCTTCCCCTCACTATTTTCCTTGGCTCTACACAAGATGTGTATTTCTCATAAACAAACTAAAAACAACTAAGTAAACAAAAGATATCAGATTTTTTTGGTGATCAGTTACTACAAAAAAGAATTAAGTTACAAATTACTTCACTAAGGCAATGAAAAGAAAATCTACCCGAGAGTTTGGTATTCATGTTTTTATTAATATGCTGTTTGAATTCATCATTGTTTTACTATTCATGCACCCACTGATGACCTATATAAAACACAAAAATAAGCAAATCTCTGCTTCAGACACAGAAACAGCATAAGAAGTATACGCCAGCTGTGAGAGAGCCACTTAATTCAAACATGGGGACTGAGAGGGGCAAACACCATCCCCACTCCCCACGAGCAATCAAGGACAGGAGCTTGGCCCACAGGAGCAAGCAAACTAGCAGAGGTGGGAGGCAGTCTTGTAAATAATGTGCTAAGTGTTATCCCCAAATTAGGAGCAAAGTGGGGAGGGAGAGATGACAAAGACCAATTCTGTCTGCTGGAACCAGAGCAAGTGTCAGTAAAGAAGACAGCAGGGTGGGCCCGGATGAACAAGCAAGACATAAGAGGAGGAGAGAACAGTGTGAAAAGGCACTGGAGGTGGGGGGGAGGGAGTCAGGGGAGAGGGAAGGGAAATGTGACCTAAGGATGGGCTGGGGTCCAAAACAAAGCACTCTGATGCCCAGTTAAAGAGCCTGGATTCTGCACTTCATTCTGCCAGAATGGGAGGCACCAGAATTTAGGTCAAGAGACAGATGTTTTAAAAAGGTAACTGAGGACCAAGTGAGACTAGCATGGAACGAACAAGGCAATCAGGAGGCTGCTGCTATGACCCAGAGCAGATGATGGAGGCCAAGGCCAAGAGGAGGGCAGAGCCTGAAGGGGCCGAGAGGCAGTTTCAGCAGAAAAAGTATAGCCACCAACGTGGAATGGACGGGGCACAGTGTGGGGAATAAAAGGCACTCAGAGACCTGGCTGCCCTGGCTGGCCCTCTCATGGAACATGGGAGCTGCAGACTCAGCGAGAGAGTGCTGCGACTGGGGCACAAGGAATAAACTAGCAGAGCTGACCAGCTGCCAACTAATAGCTGATCTCTTCCAGCCCCAACCTAGAGATATGGAATGAGAGACCCAGCGCGGAAGGAGGAGGTGAAGTGGGACCGGTGCACTCATCCAAGAGGCCACACAGTGTGAGGCTGAAGCCCTGGGGAGCACAGACAGGAAAGGGGAGGAGCAGCCAGGAAGGAAGTTAAGGGCAGGAAGGAAGGTGGGAGCAGTTAACAATGGGGGGCCAGGAGATGCCAGGCGGATTCAGCTTCAGCTTCAGGAGTGCCAAGAGCTGCCCTGGTCGGTGTGGCTCAGTTTGGAGCATACACCAAAAGGATGTGGTTTGATTCAGGTCAGGGCACATACCTAGGTTTCGGGTTAGACCCCCAGTTGGGGCACTTGTGGGAGGTCGATGTTTCTCTCTACCCTCCTCCCCCAATCTCTCTCTCCTCTCCATCTCTCTCTTCCCTCTCCTACCCTCCCTTTCTCCACCCCCCCGCCCTCATCCTCAGGTGAAGATTAAAAAAAAAAGTGCCAAGAGCTTGGAGACAGGGTGGTGAGATAATTAAAGAAGCAAACATTTTTTTTTTTAATGTGGTTAAGTAAAGGACATAGATAGCTAGAAGGAAAAGTGGGGGGATTTTAATTTCCTCTCACTTAAAGCTATGCCTATCATGAAGAAATATTTGGTCTCACCATTTTACAGATGAGCCACCATGGTCCATGGGATTTAAGTACCCACCCAAAGTCACAGTTAGTCTCTGGGACTCCATGAGAGACCCAGCGTGCTACATCTCGGTCTGACCTCGCCACACTTAAAAAGCCTAGGGCAGCCTCAAAAGCGACTGAATGCAGCCCTGGCTGGTGTAGCTCAGTTGGCTGGAGCATCAGTGCGTACACCAAAAGGTGGTGGGTTCGATTCCCCATCAGGGCACATACCCAGGGGGCATGTTCAATACCTGGGGGGAGAGGGGGTACCAGAAGCTGCCTATCAATGTTTTCTCTCTTAAAATTCAATTTTTAAAGAAGTGACTGAATAGGAAGAGAATGAAGAGTATATGCCTAGGTGCAAGCAATCAGACTGTCAGACTAAGAGAGTATAAGCTAAGAGATCCGGCCGTGCTTGTTCGGTTCTTTTTTACTTCTACTTTGTACTTATTTGAACGTGTCCTACAACTACAAACGCAATGTAGGCTCACTTTTATCTGTTTTTAAAGAATGAGGGTCCAGTCCTGGCCAGGAGGCTCAGTTGGTTGGAGAGTCATTCCATACACCAAAGATTGCAGGTTCGGTTCTGGTCAGGGCACATACCTGGTGTGGGTTTGCTCCCCAGTCGGGATACATGCGGAGACAACCAACCAATGTTTCTCTCTCTCTATTCCTCTCCCCCTTCCTCTCTCTCTAAAAATCAATGAAAACATATCCTGAGGTGAGGATTAAAACTAAACAAGAATGAGGGTTCAAGTGTGCAGACTCAGGGAGGTGACAGCTGACAGAGAAAGACTCTTCTTCCCTAGACTGGAGGAAGATGGGGAGACTGTCAACAAGATGGACAGAAGCTAAAGAAGTCACAAAGAATAATTACTAAGGCTGGGGACAGGAGGCTGGGGGAGGGCAGCCAAAAGAAGGGCTGAAACACAACACTGGGCACAGACAGTGCTGATGACGGCAATTTCTAATAAGGTGATGAGAACGGCTACCCCTTTTATTCAAAAGCCTGACCCAGCACTGCAAAGGCTTACGCGGGCTGGAGATTAGCAAGGGTAACAGAAAACCAGGGTATCAGAGGCAAGACTTGGGCTGGAAAACCAGAGTGCGGATGACGGGTGAGGCCTGAGAACCAGGAGACAGAAGACCTCAAGGAACTGGACGTCCTGGTGAGACAGAACCGGTTTTGGAGAAAGTGACACCATAGCCAGGGGGAACTGAGGCTGGGGGACTTTTGTTTTGTTTGTTTTAAATATATTTTTACTGATTTCAGAGAGGAAGGGAGAGGGAGGGAGAGAGAGAGAGAAAGAGAAACATCAATGAGAGAGAATCATTGATCGGCTGCCTCCTGCATGCCCTTTAAGAACTCAGAGAAGAAGGTGCCATTCGGATAAGGATGATATCTCATATATGGCTGTGCAAACAGGTTGTTTAACAGAAGGAGAGTGAAGGGAGGATGCCACGCACTTATGTCCCAGGTATGTCACCAACCTGAAGGATAAGTGAACCAGGACGGGCCTGAGTTAGGGTGGGTACACTAAAGAGAAAGCCAGAACCCACACTGAATTTGGTACAAGTACTGAGCATTCAGTTAATCTCCCAGTGTATTTACTGTATTTATGTTCTTAAATGTTCTTTCCACCAATTTACAATCATGAAAGATTTAGTTTGTGCTTTCAAACCCTACCAATAATGTATACCACGTGAAAACACTATTTTCTTCTCAAATTACTGAAGCTAAAGAACAGAATATTAACCTCTAAGGAAAAGCCCAACACAGTAGTAAGCTAACCAAAGCCAAGTCCATTATCCTTACTGTGAACAGTAAGAGCACGTAATCTTCCT
The DNA here is from genome assembly GCA_004026665.1 of Murina feae. NCBI lineage: Eukaryota > Metazoa > Chordata > Mammalia > Chiroptera > Vespertilionidae > Murina > Murina feae. The sequence continues at coordinate 25,914 of PVJC01013787.1, forward strand.
AGCAAGGTCTTTTACACTAAAGTACTTAATCACACAAAAACAGCACTCAGACGACACACATCAAAAAGATGCCAAGCTGGAAACACACCAGCAAAAAGCCATGGGACGAGGAGAGGACAGTCAGTCTCATGAACGGAGGGTGGGGTTGGGAGTAGAGAGTGGGGGAGGATGGAGACAACTCTGAGTTTCTCTCCCTTCTCACCAGTCACACTTGTGTCACTTACGAGGTCCTTCTGCTGCATAGACACCCAGATGTTGGGAGTGCCCACGCTCAGTCCTGGGTTTTCCGCTTTATGTATATGCTTTCCAAATGGTCTCACAGGATCTTAGCCCCATGTAGTTAAAAATATGTATGTCCCCAAAAAATGTACATCTGGGGAACTTCCAAACTAATAATACATTGCTAAGTATATCCAACCGACTCCTCAACAACACCACTGTAGGAGGGTCAAAGCAGAGCCATCGCCCACCAAACCCATTCTTCCCACCTTAATAAAGGGCACCACCATCTAGTGGACAAGGTCAAAACACAGGACTCACCTTTTATTTAACTCTTTCCCCCACCTCCACATCTATCCAAAGCAAGTCCTGTGGATTCCACCTCCAAAACCCACCCAAGTCTGACCCTCTCTTCCACTTCCCCACCTGCCAGATCAAGGCACCTGAGCCCTCACCTGGACTCCTAATCAGCGCTGTTCTACACTCACTGCCTCCACTCACCCACCATCCATTTCCCCATCCAGCACGGGAGCACGTTTTTACTGAGAAATCAGATGGAGTCAATCCCTCAGTTAAAACCATGTCATGCCTGCCTCCGCAGTTAGAACACAAGCCAAAAGCCTCCCCATGGCCTATAAAATCCTACCCATTCTGTAGCCCGCTGACCTCACCTCTGACCCTCTCCCCTTGCTGGCTGTCTTGTTCCTTTGTCAGACACCTCAACAGAATATTCCTCGTAATATCCCCAGTCCACCCCTCGCGCACTACACACGCCGCAAATATTTGTTGCATGAATGAGAGAGAGAATCAGGGAGCATGCTTGAAGAAGGCAAGAAAAAGTAGAAATGAAGCCCATGGGAACATGAAAGAAATATGGAAGAGGATCAAAGTGGCAGATCCAGCATGGGGGTGGGGTCAGAAGGAGGGGGAGCCTTGGAGAAAAGAGGAGGAGAGAAATGTGGAAGGATTAAGGGGGAGAGGGAGAAGGGGAGGACGAGAAGCCCACAAGCGTAGGGGGCTTTCTGGGGAAGAACCAATTGGAGGCTTGTCACCTGGAGCACGTAGGCTGGATAAGGCATCTCAAAGGCATGTTCACACACAGGAAAGGGTTCCCTTTGTCCCTGTTCTAGAGCCACAGCCTGACCCAATGTCAAATGGAGCAGCCATTTTTAAAAACCCCAACATGGTAAGTAGACCCTCAAGAATTCTAAATTCAGAAATAAAAAGTGCCCCAGAGTGCTAAACTCTTCAAATGTCCTGTCCCAGAGAATAACTGAACCTGAATGATGCTTATGAATCCCAACCTCCTTTTGTATTTTCCTAACTTATTTAATATGAAGTTAACTTTTAGAACATCAGATTCACCCAAATCCGAAGTACAACCAACATTCAGCTCTCAGTTACAAGTTAATAACAATGTAAAACAAAGAAGGAGAAAGGAGAGGCCAATTACTGAATATCCACTGTATGTCAGAAGCTTTATACACATGATCACACTCCTGCCGCTACCCTAAAAGCTGGGCGATATTATTAGCATTTTAGGGGTGAGGAAATTGAGCCTTAAAGCCGAAGTGACCTGCCCAAGTTCACCGTCAGAAAAGGGTGGAGTCAGGACTGTTTTGACTCCAAAGCCCATATTCTTCCATTAAAATACACTGCCTCCCAGAGCACTTGGTTTTAGAAAATGCATTCTGCAATGAATAAATTGAATTTGGGAAATAAGGAACTCTAAGAATTCAAAACACTTCAACAAAGAAGTGATACTGTAAAAGCCTGTCCCAAGGGAAACTGGAAGCTTCTCTATTCTGCCTGCCCCTGCTTACTGAGTGTTGCAAATGAACTGCGCCCTTTCCCAGAAAGAACCAACCCACCAGCTTGACACAAGGCTGGCCTCTCCTTCCACTTACTGATGACGCTTCTCACACAGTGTTTATTAGGTACCTTTTCACCTCTAGGCACACACTCCTCCTCGTGCTCTAATCCTTTTCTCCTCACCTTTGCCACATCCCAAGTTTGGGCACCCTCACCTCTGCCTATACAGCTGCAGAATCCTAACCTCAGAGGGTTTCCAGGTGCCAACCACCCTCTGGCTGCAGGAGTCGTCATCAAAATCACAGCCTGGGTTACAAAATCAATCTGGTCCCAAACCTGGGACCACGGCATTCAAGGCCCCACCGAACCTGCTCCCCGACCTTCCCAGGCTGCCTTCACTACTCTTCCATGCAGTGCTCTTTCAGGCTCCCCTTGCCACATGCCCTTCACAGCTCTGTGCTTTTGCGCCTGCTGTTTCCTCCAACAGAAGGCTCTCCCTCGCTTCCTAGCCAAGTTATTCATTCATCCAACATTTACCAAGCACCCACTTCATGCAAGGCACTGTAAGATAACACAAGTGTTTTCAAAACTAAAAAGTGCTGTACCAATACAAGGCATTCTCTTGGCCCCATAAGGAGTCTGGATTTTATAAGACAATTAACAGGATTCTACTGAAGGCTTTTCGAGATGGAATGAAGCATAAGCAAGGCTAAGATTAGTAAGACAAGAACATGTTTGCAGAAAGAAGCAAAGAAGTCAATGAGAGAAAAATCAAAGAGGCAAGTGAGTAAACGACTAAATGCTTATCCCATACAGGCAGACCAAAGAACAGACACAAGGCGACACTGGGAAAGAGGGATGATCTCTTCTTCAGAGGCAAGGGGATATGCAGTCTGATGAATATTCAGGTATTTTACCTAGAAAGGATTCAAAGTTGAGAGGGCTCTCCCAGTGCCTTTGTCTCCTCCATGACCTAGAAGACAATCATTTGTCAATGGTATATATATATGTGTGTTTGTTTTTTGTTTTTTTGAGGAAGGGCCCATGAGAGCAGGAAGGATGCTGTGCAATAACGAATTTATCTTTGCCCAGAAGGAGGTTTGGCCTTTGTCCTCAGCTGACAATATGATTTTCAGTGGGGGCTGGCCACACAAGAAAGACTAACACTTCAATTTAATTTGAGGCTTTGGGTCATGCAGTGTCAGTTGACCTAGAAACTGAGATCAAGCAAGTGAGTGATCTGTCAAGCACAGGCGGAACCCCAATAGACTCTGAACACCCAGGCCCAGGTGAGCTTCCCTGCTTGGCAATGCCCTGCGCATATTGTCTCACGTGTTCCGACAGAGGCCCCACCTCTGATACCTCCCTGGACTCTGCCCTACAAGCCTCTTACCTTGGCTGATTTTAGTCTGTATCCTTTCCCTGTTATGAACTATAGTTGTGAGGATAACAGCCTTCTGTGAGTTCTGTGAGTCCTTCTCCCCAATAATCAAACATTAGGGTGGCTCTGGGATTTCCCAAACCTGCAGCTGATGCCAGCAGTGAGGGTGGGCTTGTGTGGACTGTTCCTTCTAAACGTTGTAGCTAACTCTCACAGTTCTCACAGTTCACCTGAACTCTTCTCAGGGGCTACAGCGGAAGGGTCACGCAGCAAGCTGTTAACACAGACCCTGTTCACTGGTCTTGGGGAAAACGGGAGTGAAAACGGGTGTTTAGATTTTATGCTCTGCTCTAGTGCTTGAACTTTTTACAAAACAAGCATGTGTTACTTTTATAAACATCACTTTTAAGAAACACATACCCAAAAAGCTGCTTCAAGATAATTATTCTGTAGGGATGCTCAGCACAGATTGGAGCAGGGAAGTTCTGGAGGCATCAAGAAAACTGCTTCGCCATTTATCCCAAACATTAACTTTGTGTGTGAACTTATCTCTAACCCGCATTTCATCAAATTAACAAAGATTGTATTACTTATATCACCAAAGAGTCCAAGCCTGCAGTAACAGTTTCAGTAAGAATGTAAACGTATACCCATACTTTTGACTAAATCAAGACTGTTCTTACATAAATTCCTGGCCATTCTATTCATGCTAATACAACCAGGGGCCACATAACGACATTTCGGTCAACAACGAACCACACATAGGATGGTTGTCTCCTAAGATTATAATGGAGCTGAAAAAGTCCTATTGCCCAGTGATGTCATAGCACAACACATTTATCACCCGTGTGTGGTGATGCAGGTCTAAACAACCCTACTGTGCTACCAGTCACATAAAAGTACTGCACATACACATACATATAGTATGCAGTACGTGATAATAATAATAAACAACGACGTTACTGGTTTATGTATTCACTATACTGTACTTCTTATAGCTGGAGTGCACCTTCTAATTATAAAACAGTATGCCAATGATACGTAACAGCAGCCTCACACATCTGGTTTACTGCGTTTCTTAATTGCACAATTTTCTCTTGTGTTTGCTTTAATCTTGTGTTGTACAGTAACACGATATATAGATTTGCAGCCTAGGAGCCACAAGCTCTGCCATATAGTTTAGGTGTGCAGTAGGCTATACCACCTCGGTTTGGGTAAGTACACTCTATGATGTTCACACACAACATAATCACCTAACGATGCATTTCTCAGACCGTACCTCTGTTAAGTGGTGCATGACTGTATCACTGGAGGAGGATTTCTGCTTTTACAGTGCACTGATCAGCATGGCTGCAAAGTTGCAATTCACTGATTGTAATCAGAGGCAGGCTATGAGTCCCTGGTAATAGAGCACATCTCTATACATTTTTACCCACTTTGCCTTCCTATGAGACATCCGCATTGAGTTCCAATCGTTTTATGAATTCTTTAAGAAATCACCTTTTCAGGAGGTCTTGTTCTCTTCCATCTCTCATCTCAAAAGTCAATGGGAACCTACCAGTCTAACTCCAAAACGTACACAATCCAAGTAACTTCAATTCTCCAGAGTGTTCACGAAATGCAATGTGTCACTGTGCTCCATTCCGTTTTTCAAACATCTCAATAGCCAGCCACTTTAACCAAGTTGCAACTTCCTAACAAACTTCACAAGGTGACTTTTTAAAAGGTGACTTTAGATACGTAACAGTTGTAGGACAAAAGTCAAAAAATTAAATTCATCGTCTGTGAGGTGAAGAGTTTAGGGGGAAAAAACCATTGTGAGCTAGATTTCTAGACTACCTGAGACAGTAAGAGTAAAACAGACAAATATATGTGCGTTAACTACATACACTAAGCAGAATGCAAATATAACCGCGTAGCATCGGTTTGGAAAGCACTGTGCACAACCTGGACAGCAAAAGAAGCTTCAAGGCAGGTGTATCAACAGTTCCCCTACGCTCCAATTTAACTGCCATCATAAACTGGTTGCTCACAAACGAATAAAGTGTCTCTATCCAACAGCAAAGAGACTTAGCTCCGGCAGCAATGACTTTTCAAGAACAGATTGGCCAGGCTGAGAGAAGATGCAGGCGTTGTCTTGAAGCTGACCTGACCGTCCCGGATGCCCTGTCCAGAAATCCCCCAAAGGACACTGATGGGGGAGGGAAGATAACGAGAAAGATGCACAATGAATAAAAAAGTTAAGCACTTAACAGGGAAGGAAGAACAAGGGCATTCAAGAAGCCACGCACCCTGTGGGCGAAAGCCCATTGCAATAGACGCCTATAAACAATTCTTTACAGCCTGCAGAAGGGTTTACAGCCATTCCCTCTTCTAGCCCTGACAACCCGTCATTAGAGGAGAAAACAGTGGCTCGGAGAGCTTCCAGCCACGCCAAGGTCGGGCACAGAACCGGGACCGCCATTCGGACCCCCTCCCGGAAGATGGACCGAGGAGCGACCAGGAGGCACCGGGGGACGTCAAGTGCACGCACCGAGGCGCCCCGGAGGAATCCGGGAGGGCTGCAGCTCCCAGCGGGCGGCGCGGGGAGAGGGCGCAGGGGCAGGTAGTGGCCAGGGCACCCGGCCCGGCTCGGCCCGGCCCAGCCCGCCGCACTCACCCGAGGCCCGGGCGGGGTCGCCCGGCGCTGCGGCTCCTCCCGGCCAGCGGCGGCGGCGGCGGCGACTGCAGCGGCCGAGGCGGGGACGCATCATGCGGCCGCGCTCATGGCCGGGCCGGAGCGGGCCGCGTGGCTCGGAGCGGGCCGGTCCGGCCGGGCCGAGGGAAGGGAGGCGGCCGCGGAGCACACCCCGGAGCCCAGAACCCTGCCTGGAGAGCACAGCGGCGCGACCCCCGGAAGTGAACCCGCGAGGTCAGCGGCGTCGCGCCTGCGCAGTTCAGGCTGCCCCGGGCTCCCGGCCGCGGAGAGGGGCTCGTGCGGCGCTCTCCGGGCCTCGGAGGCCAGGGTCTCTCTGGAACAGAGGCTCTTCAGCAGTGGCAGTCCCTTGAGACAGGCAGCTTCTGGTCGCACGCTGCCCTCGCTAAAGTACAGGATCTCCAAACGGAGATCCGGAAGGGAACGGATGGGGGCTACGGGCTGCCGCAAGGTTCAGCCCACGCGCTGAGCTGTCATCCAAGGTCCAGAGTTCTGCCCGAGTGGGTGGAGCCCGCGGCGACCTCTCAGGAGCTGTCAGCTCTAGGTGTGGCCTGTAGGGTGTGCGGGAATGAATACTCAGAAAATGCGGACATGGAAACCGCAATGGAAGCTATGCAGGCGGAGCATATGCGGAAAAGGGGAAGCACAGCCCGGCGGGTGGCTCCGGTGACTGAGTGCCCTCCCGGGCACCAAGAGATCCCCGGGTGACTGCTGGTGAGGGCACAAGCCTGGGTTGCGAACTTCATCCCCAGCAGGGGGCGTGCAGGAGCCAGCCAGAGGGTGTTTGTCATGGACACTTCTATTTCCCTATCCTTTCCTCTCTCAAAAAAAAAAATCGATAAAAAGATATTTTAAAAACAAAAATAAATAAATAAAACACAGTTCTCTGTGGTCTAAAAAGAAAAGGGAAAGCATACTGGACTGGGGATTGGAGACCTGGCTCCTGGGGTCTGCTGAGGCTCAGGGAGGGACCACGGATTCCTTCCAGGTGATGTCCTGAATATTTTGAAGGTAGACACATTTTTTATCTATTTGGGTTTCCTATGATATTTGGGGCAATTGCTGCAGGTCTGGGAAGTAGACGCTCAGTGTTTGTTGTTAAACTGGTAAGTACTGACTAAATTGTATGAGAAAGGCAGTAATTGCAGAATCTATGAGGATCTCACTGACTGCAAGCCACTTTCTCATTATTTACTGTCTTGCCCCCAGCCAAACCTTAGGAATAAGGGGTACATTAATCATCAAAATTCCAGCTTAAAAGTTTAAATGTGTGTTAGTGGGTCTTGTATCTCTGTATTCAGAGTGGTGCTATGCCTTCAGTCACCCTTCACTGAGCCTCCTGTTGCCTGGGATCGTTGTTTCCACAAAGGAAAAAGTGAGGGTGCCCCTTCCAGTCGGTGGTCAATTCTTTTCACATAGGCTGAAAGGATGGTTGTCTCTGATGACACCAAGTCTATACTTGACATATACTTGCTGCGATCAAATGTTAAAAGAATATCTTCTTAAAAATAACAAAACCAGTCCTGACCGGTTTGGCTCAGTGGATAGAGCGTCGGCCTGCGGACTGAAAGGTCCCAGGTTCGATTCCGGTCAAGGGCATGTGCCTTGGTTGCGGGCACATCCCCAGTGGGAGGTGTTCAGGAGGCGGTTGATAAATGTTTCTCTCTCACTGATGTTTTTACCTCTCTATCCCTCTCCTTTCCTCTCTGTAAAAAATCAATAAAATATATTTTAAAAAAATAACAAAACCACAAAAACACAACAAGTGAGCCCCGCAAGTGTGCCTCAGTGGTTGAGCATCATCCCATGCACAAGGAGGTCACCAGCTAGATTCATAGTCTGGGCACAAGCCTGGCGTTTGGGCTACATCCCCAGTAGGGGGACATGCAAGAGGCAGCTGGATGTCTCATGGATGCTTCTATCTCTTTTTCTCCCTTCCTCTCTCTGAAATTAATAAAAACATTTTTAAAAGGTAAAATCATGACTTTTATACAAATATAAACACATGTAACATATTTAATTTAACTCACTAATTAATGAGAAAGTATGTAAGATGATACAAATGATTGGGAGATGAATCCAAAAGATAGACACATATATAGGCTGTCAGAAATGCTGAGATGAATTTGCCTACTAGATGCAAAACTGGCTTCTTTTACAGTGGAGGAGGGAGGTCAGTTGGACTTCTATACAAGATTCACTTATCTGTCATATCTGTGGGCAAGAATCACTTTCATTGCTATAAATTCTCTAAACCCTATAGAGTTATAAATAGCTTAAAGAAAAAACAAAAACCTCATGGAACCAGATAGCCAGAAGGGTGTGCCAGACAACACCCAATTGTTCAGTGAAAACACCCAATACCCGTTTCAAAGTCTTTCACAAAAATTAAAGAGGGTGAAGGACTTGTATGCATGCATATAAGCATAAGCAATGGACGCAGGACATTGGGGGTGGCGGGCGAGGACATGTGCGGGAGGGCGGGGGTGGTTGGGGAGGCCAGGGAAGGTCAATGGGGGAAAAAAGGAGACATGTACTACTATTTGTAATACTTTAAACAATAAAATAACATTTTAAAAAAAGTAAAGAGGGGGGATCCCTACCCCATAATTCTTCTGAGTCCCCACACTTGTTGTCTACATTTTTTTATTACTAGCATATCTTGTTTATTTTAACTTTAAAATTGCACCCTTGCTAAAGGAGATAATAGCACAATGAAATAATGCTTTAAAATATTTAACAAGGATGACAGCAGACGACAAAAACAATTAAACTCTTATCAAGGATTTTCATCTCTTTCTCAACAGAATTGATGTGTAGTCTCCTGCAAGTCGTTTTCCCTCTCCAGGTTTCAGCTTGGTCTCTAAAATATGAGATTAGTCTTGATTTCTAAGGTTTCTTCCAGTTTTAAAACTGTGTCTCAACACAGAAGTATTTTTTGGTTTTGCCTCTCTCTGATTTCACTGAGGTCCTGGGAGCAGAAAATCTCCTAAAATTGGCGGTTTTTACAGGGAAGGAGATATCCTCATCTCCAGGTTAGTTCTGGTTTCCCCTCAGGAGTTAGTTTCCAGCTAATCTGCCATCCCAGGAAACAGCCCTTTTAAACGTGGAGGCTCTATTCACATATGTGAAAGGAAGCTCAGCCCAAATTCAAAGTAACAGGAATGAATGAAAATTTAAAGGACAAGGAGATCCCAGTTTTCAATCTGGTAGACTGGCAACATAAAAGTTTGGTAACACTTCGTGTTGGCAAGGCAGATCAAATTGGTGCAATTGTAAATTTGTTCAGCTCTTTGCAGAGCAAGATGCCCTTTGACCCGGCGACTTCCCTCTGGAATTTACCCTACAGATAGACTCACCCACGTGCACAAAGATGTTTGTACTTGAGTATTCATGGTAGCATGTTTTTAGAGGCAAAATAATACTGGCATCAACCTACATGCCCACCAATATATGAATAAATTATGTTGTATACATAAATGAAGCACTGTGCTGTGCAATTATAAAAAGAGAAAGAGGCAGATTTTTATGTATTCATATGAATGGTCCTCCAGGTGTATTAAGTCTATTGTGTAAAACTGTGTATTTGTGTAAAACGAAGCGTGGGGGGGGGGTATATGTTTTTATGTACATAGAATATTCCTGGAAAAATATACAAGAAACAAGTCTGTAACTTATTTTTCTAAGTCTTATATTCATTTTTAAATACATAAAATTATAATTAAAAGTAAATGAGAAAACCCAATAAAACAATAGGCAGAACACTTGAACAAGTACGAGTACTGCACAGAAGAGACTATCCAGAACTGTTCATGTTCATTCGTCATCAGGGAAATGCACACTTATCCACAAGGAATGCTATGCACATACCTAACATGAAAACCCCCAAGTGCGGAAGTGACTAGAAGTTCCATGCGCTGCTGGTGGGCATGTCATTGTCAAACGGCCTTGGGCAATTGTTGGGAGCATCTGCTGAAGCTGAGCTTACTGTACCTGTGTTCACCAAGAGACGTGTACTAGAATGTTCACCCAGCACTACCCATGGTAGCCCTAAACTGGAAACAGTCTAAAAGTGCATGGGCAACAGAAGGAATAAATAAATTGTGGTATATTCCTACAATGAAATACTGTATACATAATGGAAGTCTATACTACACACAGCCATACAGATCAACCTCACTAATAAGGTGTTGAGTATAAGAAGCAAGACACAAGAGTACATATTATCTGATCTCATTAAAAAGATGTGCAAAGTTAGGCAAAACTCATCATTGGTAGGGAAAGACAGGACAGGGCAGTGGTTACCGTTGATGGGGGATGCTATTTTTAAAAAAATATATTTTATTGATTTTTTTTATAGAGAGGAAGGGAAGATAGAGAGTTAGAAACATCAATGAGAGAGAAACATTGATCAGTTGCTTCCTGCACACCTCCTACTGGGGATGTGCCCATAACCAAGGTACATGCCCTTGAAGGGAATCGAACCTGGGACCTTTCAGTCAGCAGGCCAATGCTCTATCCACTGAGCCAAACCAGTTAGGGCGGGGATGCTATTAATAGTCTATTTCTTTTTTTAAAGATATATTTTATTGATTTTTTACAGAGAGGAAGGGAGAGGGATAGAGAGTTAGAAACATCAATGGGAGAGAAACATCGATCAGCTGCTTCCTGCACACCTCCTACTGGGGATGTGCCCGCAACCAAGGTACATGTCCTTGACCAGAATCGAACCTGGGACCTTCCAGTCTGCAGGCCGGTGCTCTATTCACTGAGCCAAACCCGTCAGGGCAGTAGTCTATTTCTTGATGTGTGCTGGTTATATGGATGTTCACTTGGTAAAAATTCATGCAGTAATTGTCCACTCAACTTCAAGGAAAGAGAGAGAGAGAGAGAGAGAGAGAGAGAGAGAGAGAGAGAGAGAGAGAGAAGACAAAGGTACAGAGGTTTGTTCCAGAAGACCCAGTGAGGACCTGATCACATTTGTGGTTTTTAAAGGTCATTCTAGCTGTTTGTGGACAGCATATTGGAGAAGGTCAAGAATAGATACAGGGAAATGTCAACTAATAAATGTCGTTGGAACAAATGAAATAGAACACTCAAGGTTTGGCGACCATGACAATATTATTGTTAATGGGCGCTAAACTGCTGGAAAATAGAATGTTTAAATACTCTCAAAGCATCTTCCCCACAGAAGGATGTTTGGGGTTGTTCCTTATTTTTTCCACTGAGTTTGTAGTGTTGAATACAACAGTCAGACTAGGGAAGCCAGAAGGCTTATACTCCACAACCCATGGTATTAGACAAGGCCCAGAAAGTGGTATGATGTGTTCCCGAATTTATTTTCACTGGGTCACTGTGCCTCCAGCTGTGGGTAGAG